>JAODAL010003782.1:0-167391 GCA_025379985.1 Phyllomedusa bahiana | reverse complement strand
TCACACACACACACACCCAAAAACAAATCACACACACAAACACACACACACAATACAATCACACCACACACACACAAATACAACAAACACATCACCACACACCGTTTAAATACACACACACAAAACACACAATTATAACATATCACACACACACACACAAAACATGATATACATACACAAACAATTAAAACATACACACAACCAATTATATACAACACACACACCCCCATGTAAAAACATACACACACACACAATTTATATTCACCCACACAATTTTTAAATACTACACACACACACAAAACCCAAAAACCCAAACACACACACACACACACATGTATATACATATCACACACACATACACACATATCACACACACCCATGTATATACATATCACACACACATCACACACACATGATATAATATCACAAAACATACACACCAATTATATACAATAAAACCACACCACACAACATATAAAACATATCAACACACACCACCCACATATTATATACAACACACAAAATATAATAAATAATAAAATAAAATAAAAATAAATTATTTATATATAATATACACACACACACTAAAATCAATTAAAAAAACACACCACACACACAAAAAAATTACACAGAAGTCCCTTTACCTCAACACAAGGTGGGGGCCCTTTCACATGCGCTTACAATCTATTGGGGTTTTTCACCAACATCATGGACCTCACGGATAATATAATTTAATATATAAAAAAAAAAATTTTACAAAAAACACACATATTTACCCAAAAAAAAACCCCCAAAATATAAAATTTTATAAAATTTACACACAAAAACCTATAACCCTTTTAAAAAACCCCCCAAATATATTTATTATATATATTATAAAATTTTAAAATAATTTATTTTTAAAAAAAAATACACACATAACACTCATATACACAAACTGTTAAAAAACGGAGCACGAATATATTTCTCATACTCTAGCAATCCTTCAGAAGCCTTTCTTGTACTATATTCCCAGCGTGATTTCCGCACATGAAATGAAATCTCCCACTTCCAGCCATTCATTATATTTGTGAATGCTTTACGAGCTGAATGGGATGAAGGGAAGCCGCAGTCGAGCACTCACATGCCATGTTGTTTCAGTGAACCCTGCAGAGCGCCAGTCTACACATTAGCAAAGCAGCGCACATGTCAAGTGAATGAGAGCCAGGTTGTCCATGTTCATTATTGTAACCAGCCTCCCTGTGCTTTATTAAGGGTGGTTAAAGTGAAAAGGCCAGGGGGGAAGGGTTTCGAAAGGGGCCCCAAAACCCCACAACCCGAACAGGAGGGGGGGAACCTTTTCTTTTAATGCTGCTAAATGTAAAAGGGCCCCCTCGGAACAAAATTCAAAAAGTTTTAAAATTAATCTTTTAAAAAAATTTACGTTTTTTTTTAATAAATTTTAAAAAAAAACTCCGGGGAAAAAAATTTTGATTGGTGTGGGGGAAAGTGGGGGAAAAATAGGGTTTTTTTAAAAAAGGGAAAAACCCTGTCGGGTTTAAAATTGGCTTTTGGGGGCCCACCCACAAGCTAGTTTCCAAAAACCAATGCGGGTTTTCCCCAAGCTTTGGGGGCCCCTTATCTTTGGCTTTTTAGTTTCAGTTTTTCATTTACTACTAAAATTTTTGGGGCCTGCACCCCCTGTTTTTGCCAAAAGGGAAAGGTTCCACTTAATTAAAATGAGGGGGGTTTTTAAAAACCGCCCCAAACCCCCAAAAAGTTTAGCCCGCCCCCCCCTCCCCGGCTTAATTGCCGGTTTTTTCAAACCTTTTTTAAAAGAAAAAACTAGAAGGGGGTTTAGGAAAGGACCCAAAAAAAACCAAACCCCAAAAGGGGTTTTTAAAAACATTTCATTCCGGGCCCCAAAAAAAAGGCTCCCAATCTCCCCAATTTTGAAGGAATAAATCCCCTTTTGGAAAAAAAAAATTTGAATCTTTAAAGAAAAAGGGGAACACAGGGCGGGAAAAAACGGGCAGGGTCTTTTTAAAAAAAAGCTTTTGCTTTCCCCAAAACCAAAGGGGGGCTTTAAACCCAAAATTTTTTTTAAAATTGCAAAAGTTTACTTTTGGAATTTCTGAAAACCCATTTTACAGAAAAAATTATGTTTTACGGCACCCAAAAAATTTCGTTTTTTAAAAGGCCTTTTGGTGGGGCGGGGGTCCCTCTCCCTTTCTGTCATTTATCCCCAACCCTTTTAAACCGGGTTTTTTTTATATTTTGATGTTTGAAAAAACCCCCTTTTAAAAAATTTTTGGAAAGGCCCCCCCGGGGAAAAATAAAAAATGGTTTTTTTCTAAAAAAAATAATAATTTTTGGGTTTTAAGGGTTTCTTTTTTTTAAATATTATGTTTTATGGTAAATTTTAGTAAAAATAAAACCCCCCTTTCGGGTTTAAATGGGGGCCCTTTTTTAAATTTATTTTTTTAAAAATTCAAAAATTTTCCCCAAAAATTTTTTGGTTTTTAAAAGGGGGGTTTTTTTCGCAAAAAAAAAAAGGATTAGCTTTTTTCAAACAGGGTTTGGGAAAAAAAAAAAAAAAAAAAATTTTTTTTTTCCAAAAAAACTTTGGGTGTTGTTCATTTTTTTTTTTTAAAGGAATTTTTAAAAAAGGTTTTTAATCAACCTTTCCCTGGCTCTTTTTCGGGGTTTTCCCCCCAAAGGAAAAAAACCAAAACCTGTTTTTTTGCTTCTCCCCCCTGTTTGTTTGTTCATTGACGCATGGAAGTAACTTTCTTAAAAACCGGGTTTGCCCAAGGGGGGCAAATAAAATTTGGGACGTAAGAGCTTGTTTGTTTTTTTGGGATCTTTCAGAAAAAATAAACCCCCGTTTTTTTTTTAAAACCCTTTTTTTTTTAATTTTGAAGTTTTCCCGGCCCCTTTTTAACAATGGGGATTTTCCCTAAATTTAGTAAAGGCTGAATAAAAAGGGCTTTCAATTTTTGTTTAATTAAAACCCAGAAAAAAGGTTTTTGGAACCCGGGAAAAGGGGGGAAAAAAGAAAAAGCCACATTTTTTAATTTCTTTTCATCCAAAAAAACTTTGGGACTTTGGGGGGGAAAAAAAAACCCCCTTTAACCCCTTTAACTATTAAAAGGGCAACGGGGGTTTTTTTTCCTGGGGGGTTTTTTGGGGTTTAAAGGGGATTGGGGGAACCTCCAAAAAAAAGGTTTCCCAAGGCGGTTTTTGGCACTTGGGGTTTTTAAATTAAAAGGGGCCCCCCCCTCTAGAAAAAACCGAAAATTTTCCTTTTAGGGGTTTTGGTTTCCTAAAATTGAATTTTTAACCCCAAATTTGGAGGAAATACAGCTACGGGTTTTTGTAATTTTTGGCTACAAAAAATTGGTTTTAAACGGGTTCCCTTTATGAAGATAAAAAAAAAATTTTGGGTGAAAAAAAGGGACTTTTTTCAAAATCTGTTTTTCCTTAAAGGTTTGCTGTCCCTCTTTGGTAGAGGTGAAAAAAAACCCCGGTTTTTTAAGGCCCAAAGGGGACCCTTTTAAAAGAGGGGGGAAAAACCCAAAGGCCCGGGACCGAGGTGAACCCTAAAATTTAAAAATTGGGGTTCCCGGGTTTTTCACCCGGGTATTTTAAAATTTCCCAATCAAAAAACCCTCTGACGGCAAATTAAGGATTTAAAAGGGGCCACTAAATTATTTTTCATGATTTTTTTTAAAAACCAATTTTTTTTTTTTTTTTCCGATTTTTTAAAAAAAAAAAAAAGTTTTTTAATTTTCCACACCCAACCGGGCAGGAAAACTATATTTTTAAAGGGGTTCCACAAACCCCCAAATTTAATATAAAAAAACCCCGGGCCCCAATGGGGCCCCCCCCTTTAATTTTTTTTCTTTAAATTTAAGGGGAAAAAAATTTTCCCATTAAATTAAAATGAGCCCCAACCTTAGTGAATTTTTTGTGTTTTTTAAAAAAAAAAAAAAAAAAAAAAAATTTTTAAAAAAAAAAAAAAAAAAAAAAAAAAAAATTTTTTTAATTTTTTCCTTTTTAAATATTTCCAAAAAATAAAACTTTTAAAAATTTATTTAAAAAAAAAAAAAAAAATTTTTCCCTTTTAATTTTTCTTTTTGGCCAGGTTTTTTCCCCAAAATTTTGGCCCCCCAAAAAGGAAAACCCAAAAAAAACCAAAAAAAAAGGGGGTCTAGGAAAAACCACTTTCCTTCTTTTTTGTAAGAATTCCCCCCATTTTTGGCTTTTTTCCCCTTTTTCCCCCCCGGGCCCCCCAAGGGTTCCTGGGGAACAGGCAGGGGCTTTAAATAAAAAGGGGACAAACCTTGTTGGATTCCCGGTTTCCCAAAACAAGGGCCCAAAAATTTTAGGGGGGATGACAAGGGCCTTCCCCTTTCCCCCCTTTCCCCCTTGTTTTAAAGGGGTTTCCACCAGAAGCTTTTTGGGGGGAAAAAAAAAAAAACCCTTTTCATTATTTTTAGTAAGGGGAATTGGGGGGAAGTCCCGGGAACCGGGTAAAAAAATTTGTTTTTTAAAATT
This sequence comes from Phyllomedusa bahiana, assembly GCA_025379985.1. Taxonomy (NCBI): domain Eukaryota; kingdom Metazoa; phylum Chordata; class Amphibia; order Anura; family Hylidae; genus Phyllomedusa; species Phyllomedusa bahiana. The sequence goes on along the minus strand of JAODAL010003782.1, from coordinate 162,852 downwards.
TTTTTAAAATTTTTAAAAAAATATGGGGGTTTTAAAAAAGGGGGGAAATAGGCAACAAAGGGGGACAACCCCCTTAACAAAAGGGGGGAACACCGGTAAAAAGGGGATTATTAAAAAATTATAAAAAAAAAAGGGGGGGCCCAAAAAGGGGGGGGGGGGGCCCATTTTATGGATCAGGGCTTTTTTCCCAAAGGGTTAAAACAAAAAAAAATTGGGGGAAAGGGGGGAAAAAAACCAAAAAGGGGGAAGGTTTGGCCCCCCCCCCAAAATTCCCTGTTTTTTTTTAAATTGGGGCCCCGGGGGGGCCCCGGGCCTTAAAAAAATATTGTTTTAAAAGGGAAAGGTTTAAAATTAAAATTTTTTGGTAAAGTTCGGGATTTTTGAAATTTTTATTAAAAATTCTCCATTAGGGGTTAAAAAAAACCCTTTCTTTTTTGGGGTTTATGGGGGAAAAAAAAAACTTTGGAAAAACTAACTCTGTTTTCCAACTTAATAAAATTTTTAAAAAAGGGGGGTTAAAAAAAAACAATCTATAAAAAAGGGGAAAAAACCAGTACCTTTAAAATGAAAAAAAGGGGCCCGTTTAAAATGGAACAACAAAAGGGCCCCCTACCCCCGGGCCATTAATTACCCAAAAGGACGGAGAACTTTGGGAAAAGCTTGTTAAAAGCAAAAAAATCTGTTTTCCCCCGGGGGAAAAGGCCCCCGCAAATTTGGGGTTTTTATTTTCCCGGCCCCCTTTTTTAAAACTTTTTCCTATGCCGGCCCAAAGGGGGCCAAGGGGGGCTTTTTTAAAAAATTTGGGCCCGGGGGGGGACCCCAGGAGGTTTTAATCACCGTAAATTTTCCCTTTGGCCCGGGTTTCCTTACACCAGGGGGGGGGGGGTTTTTTTGGGGGGCCAAAAAAACCCAACCCCTTTGAAATAAAAGGGGGGATTTCCCTCCCCTTTTATTTTTGGTTCCCCCCTTTTGTGGGGTTACAGCCCCCGGTCGTTTTAAAGCTCAAAAAGGGGTTTTTGCCCTTTTCCTTTGGAAGGGGGGGGGCGGGCCAAGGGACGGGTTGCTATAGCTACAGACCCTGTTTTTCTATTTCCCAGCCTAGTAAAAACCCCAAGAAAAAAAACCCCCTTTGGAATTTTTCAAAGTAAAAAACCAAAAAAAACGGGGAACTGAGGTAAGGGGAAATTTCAACGTAGTGAAAAATTTCCCTTTTAAACCCAGAATATGCAGGGTTTTTTAAATTGAAAAAAAATTTTAAAATAAACCCAAAAAAATTTTCTGGGATTTGTCTGGTTTCCCTTTTTTTTTTTAAAACCCTTGGTTTTCTGAAAAAATCGGGAAAACCCAAGGGTTTAAAATTTAAAATGTTTTAAATTCCCATTTCCTGAAAACGGGAAAAAAACTTAATCCAAAAAAAAAAAAAAAAACGCTGATAAAAAAATTGGGGGCCCCTTTAATTTAAACCATAGAAAAAAAAAAATTTGGGGTTAAAAAAAAACAAAAAAATGAAAAAAAACCACCAAAAAAAAAAAAAAAACACCCCATTTAAAAAAAAAAAAGGATATAAAAAAACCCAAAAAAGATAAATTTTTTTTGCAAGGGTAAAACAAAATAGGGGAAAAATTTAAAAAAAAAATTAAAAAAAAAAGCTTTTTGCGGGAAATTTTAAACTAAAAAAGGCCGACCAAAAGGGAAAAAAAAGGTTACCCCAAAAAAAAAAAAGGATTCACTTTTAGTACCACCCCACTCAATAAGATTTAAATCAATCCCAATAAAAAAAAAAAACCCCAAAAACAAAAAAAATTTAAATTTTGGGGGAAAAAAAAAAAAAAATTATTTTTTAAAAGTATTTGGGGCAAAAAATAAAAATTAAAAATGGAGACGGGGAAACAAACCCAACTTTTGCGTTTACCCCCAAGAAAACCTTTGCGGGGGGGTTTATGCACCAAAAACTATTTTTGTCAAAAACCCTCAATTTTATTTTTTAAACAAAATTTTCTATATTTTTGATTTTTGGGGGTTTGTTTTTAACCCTTTGCTTTTCCTGATTTACCCCTTTTGGGGTGTATATTTTTTAAAAATATTACAAAAAAGTTTAAAAAATTTATAAAAAAAAAAAAAGTTGGGGGGGGGCCCTTTTTTAAAAAGGGGAAAATAAGTGGGGAATGTGAGAGTTTGTCATAAAAAAGGAAAAGGGTAACATTTTTGGACCACAAAGAAAAAATTTAAAAGGGGGGGTTTGTCTCACTACATTGTTTTCCTTTTTTACCCAGTCCTTTTTTTTTCTTTTTTTTCCATTTTTAAATTTCAGGGGGGGTTTTTTACTAAAACTTCCACTAGGCGGGCAGTGGGGAAGGGGCCGGTTCTTTTTTTTTATAGAAAAAAACCAGGGGCTGACAGCCTTCGGGGAAAAAAGCCCCCCAAAAAAAAAGGGTTTTTTGTAGCTATGGGCGACCTAGGGGGCTTTTTTCCCGGGCCCAAAACAAAAAGGGGCTTCTCAAAGGGGGCCCGGGGAACCAATTTTAAGGGGGAACAAATATTCCCAAAAATTTGACTTTTTTTTCGAAAAGATTTTTTTAACAAAAAAAAAAAGAAAATTCCTTGTAGTGGGGAAAAAACCCCTTTTAAATGTTTTTTTTGTTTAGGCCAGGGGTTTTCTTTGAAAAAAATTTTGGGGTTTTTAAAAAGTTTTTTTTTTTATAAAAAATTTTTGTAGTGCCATATTAAAAAATTGGGCCCAAAAACATTTAAAAAAAAATAAAAAAGTTCCCCACCAAATTTTTAATTAAAAAGGGTTTTTTGATCAAGTAAACCCCTTTTCCCCAAAAGGTTAACGGGAGCTTTTCCCTAAAAAAAAACTGCCCCTTAAAAAAAATTAAAAATGGGGTCTGCCCCCTGTTTTCCCCGGGTTTCCTTTTATAGCCCCATTTTTGTTTGGCCAAATTGAAATTAATTTTTTAAAAAAAAAAGGGCCTGTTAAAAAGCACTCTGGATGGGGGGGTTTGCTTTCAAAATTTCATGTTTTAAAAAAGAAACAAAAAAAAAAATTTAAAAAAAAAAAAAATTCTACAAAAAAAAAAAAACCAAAAAAAAACGCTAAAAAGGGAAAAAAAATGTGTATCGTTTTTTTTTGGTTTTCCTTAAAATTGGGGTTTAAAAAAAAAATTAGTGTTTTAGTTCCCTAAAAAATGGTTTTTTCTATTTTTTAAAGGGATTTTTCTGCCGGGGTAAGCAAAAGGCTCTTTTTATAAAAATTTCAGGGGAAAATTTTTCCCAAAAATTAAATTTTAAAAAAAAGGGGTTTAAAACCCAAAGGGCCAAAAAAAAGGAACCGAGGGGTATTCCTCCAGAAAAAAATTTCAAATTTTTTTTTTTCCCCAAAATTGAAATTTTTCCGATTTAAAACCCTGTTTTTTTCAGTAAAAAAAAAATTTTCCCTAAAAAAAAATCCCCCCTTTGGGGTTATATTGGGAGGTCCCCCCTTGGTTAAAAACCCCGGGCCTTGCGTGAAAAAGGGGGCCCCAGGCCCCCGGGGGAAAATTTTTTGAAACTTTGGGGATCCTTAAGGGAACCCCCTTTAAAGGGCAAAAAAACCCCAAGTAAGGGGGGGGGCCCCCAGTTTTCCGGGGGGCCGTTCCGGGGGGCCCCCGGGTTTTGTTTGCCCAGCAATCTCCCACCCTTTTTGGGGGGGACTCCCTTTTGGGCAGGGGGCTTTTTAAGGTGAAGATCCCACTGCCAAAAAGGCAAAAAGACACTTTTTCCCTCCCCTTAAAAACACATTTTCCCTGCCTAAAAACCTTGCTAGGGGGGGACATTTTTCCCCTGCCTAAAAACCCTGCCTTTTTTGGGGGGGAAAAATTTGGTTTGCCTAAAAAAAACCCTGCCTAGGGGAAACTTTTTTTGGCCCTCCCTTTTAACCCTTTTGGCCTATGGGGAAAACATATTTCCTGCCTTTTTTCCTGCCTAGGGGGGGGCATATCCCTTTCCCTAAAACCTGCCTAGGGGGGGAAAAAGGGGGCCTGGCCTAAAAAAACCTCCCTAGGGAAAAACATTTTCCCTGCCTAAACCGGGCCTTTTGGGAAAAAAAATTTTTTTTTTCCCTGCCTAAGGGGAAAACATTTTTTTGGGCCTCCCCTAAAAAAAACCTTTCCCTTAAGGGGACCAAAATTTCCCCCCCTTAAAAAAAACCGGGTTTTTATGGGAAATTTTTTGGCCGGGGGCCCTAAAAAAACCCTGCCTATGGGAAAAAAACATTTTCCGGGCCTTTTAACCTCCTTTTGGGGGAAAACAAATGCCTGCCTAAAACCTGCCCTGGGGGGGAAAAATCCCCAAAAACCTCCCTAGGGGGAAACTAAAACCCTTTTCCGGGCCAAAGGGAAAAAAAAACCCCCTTTTATGGGGAAAAAAAGGGGCCCCTTTTGGGAAAAAACCCATATGCCGCCTAAAAACCGGGGCCTAGGGGGAAAATTTTTTGGGCCTTTCCTAAAAACCCGGGCCCTTTAAGGGGGGGGAACATTTTGCCTGCCTTTTTGGGGAAAACATTTTTGCCTGCCTAAAAAACCGGGGCCAAGGGGAAAAAACATTTTCCCTCCCCTAAAAAACCCTCCTTTTGGGGAAAAAAAAAAAGCCTGCCTATAAAAACCTTTGCCTTTTGGGGGAACTTTAAGGCCTGCCTTTAATAACCGGGCCTTGGGGGAAAAAAACTTTAGGCCTGCCTAAACCCTGCCTATGGGGACTTTTTGCCTGCCCCCCTTGGGGGAAATATCCCCTTCCCTATAACCTCCCCAAAATGGGAAAAAAAAATTTTGCCCTTCCCTAAAAAAAACCTTTTGGCCTAGGGGAAAAAATTTAGGGCCTCCCCAAATAACCTCCCTTTAGGGGGAACAAAATTCCCTTTTGGGCCTTTAACCGGGGGCCAAAGGGGGAAATATGGCCTGCCTAAAAAAACCCTGCCTTTGGGGGGAAAAAAAATTTTTTTGCCTGCCTTTAAAAAAAACCTCCTGGGGGGAAAAAATTTTTCCTGCCTAAAAAACCTCCCCTTTGGGGGGGTAAACATTTTTGCCTGCCAAAAAAAGGGGGCCTAGGGGAAAAACTTTTTATGCCCCCGGCCCTAGGGGGGAACATTTTTTGCCGGGGCCTAAAAACCTGCTAGGGGGGGGGGGGGGAACTTTATTCCCTCCTAAAAAAATTTCCCTAGGGGGGAAAAAATTTTTTGGGGGGCCTAAAACCTCCCTTTTAGGGGGGAAACTTTATGCCCCCCCCTTTTTGGGGAACAATTTTTCCCTTCCTATAACCTCCTAGGGGGAAAAACATGGGGGGCCGGGCCCTAAAAAAAACCTGCCTTTTGGGGCCCATATCCTTGCCTAAAAACCTCCTTTTGCCTATGGGAACCAAAATTCCTTGGCCTAAAAAAAAAACCCCTGCCTAGGGGGACTTTTTTTCCCGCTATAACCTGCCTAGGGGGGGAACCAATATGCCGGGGCCTATACCGGGGGCCTGGGGGGGGGGGGAAACATAGGGGCCCGGGGCCTTTTTAACCTGCCTAGGGGGAAACCTTTTTTTGGCCTCCCTTTATAACCTGCCTTTTGGGGGAAAAAAAAACAAAAAAAAAAAAAAAAATTTGCCTCCCTTAACCTTGGCCTAGGGGAAAAAACCATAGGGGCCGGGCCTTTTTAAAAAAGGCCCTAGGGGGGCATTTTTCCTGCCAAAAAAACCGGGCCTAGGGGGAAAAATTTTTCCCCTAAAAACCCTTTTGCCTAGGGGGGAAAAAAAATTTTTTGCCTGCCTAAAAAAAACCTCCCCTAGGGAAAAAAACCAATTTTGCCCCCCCCTAAAAACCGGGGCCCCAAAAGGGTAACTTTTTTTGCCGGGGCCTAAAAAAAAAACCTTTCCCCCTAGGGGGGAAAAAAAATATCCCCTTGGCCAAAAACAACCCAGATGCCTACCTAAAAAAAAACACCTTCCTAGGGGGGAAAAGAAAAAAAGGGAATTTTTAACCCCACCTAGGGGGGGGACAAAAAAAACTCCCTATCCTTTCCTATGTAATTTTATTTTTTTCCATTTTTATATTTTAAAAATTTCCCCAGTACCCGGGCTGCATTTTTCCCCCCGGGGGTTTTTTACCCCGAGTCAATAATTTTCCCCGGGTTTTTTGGGTGGAAAAAAAAAGTAGGTTCCTTTGGGTTTTAAAACTCGGGGTATTAAAAAGGATTTTTTAAAAAAAAAAGGGGTTACTATGAAAAAAGATGCTTAAAAAACCCGCAAAAAAACCAAGGGGGGGTTTCTGCCTCTGTGGTTTGGGTTATGCTTTTTTCTGTCTAGTTGTGCACTCTTTTTGCCTTATGTTTTTAACTATTTTTGAAATAAAATCTCAGAATTTTACTGGAGGAATCCCGTCTGTCTTTTGTGCTGGATCGCTCTCTGTTATTCATTAGGTCTTCCGTCATGCTTGGAACGGGATCCGTACACTAGCATACCGCACTGGGTTTGCTTTATCAAGTGAGCTGGCTTTGCTTTACAATCTGTTTCTTGCTGTACAATCCGTTTACTAGAGATTCACAGTCAGATCAATAGATGCAACCCGAAACTCATGACAGAATCTATAGGATGAAACACATTCCATATATTGAACAGATCTGTCTTACCAGATTCTTAAAAAGTGCAGTAAGTTCCTTAGTGAAGACAGAGAATTTCAGGAAGGCCGTTCCTAAATCGGGGTCATCTCTGCATACACAGCTACTTCCAAATTTTTCCAGTGCTTGGGTATACTGCTCTTCATTCTCTACGTGGGCTTTAAAGAAAAAAAGAAAACATCCATTAATACAGCACAAAGTGAAGAACAGCACAGGTACAGATCATGAAAAAAAAAGAGATTATACCCTTTTGCACATAAAAATCAGTCAAAATTACATTTTTAGTGCACTACATCCTCAACACATGTGGTTCTAACACACACAGTTGAGTCACATTATTATGACCAGCAGCTAATATTCAGAGTAATCTCCGTGTGCAGCCCAGACAGCAACTGGACGGGTTAGGAGTGACTCAATAAGGTCCCAGTAGGTTGTCACAGGCATCTGGAGCCATGCTGACTGCATCCCACAACTGCTGGAGGGTCCATAGAGCTAACACAACGATCTAGGTGGTTCCAAAGAAGCTCAACTGTGTTCAAGTTTGGAGAACAAGGGGGCTAAGGCAGTACTTGGAAGTCTTTGTCAAGCTCTTCCAACCAATGTAGGCCATTTCTAGCCAAGTGACATGTTCCATCTTTCCTAGAAGATTCCATCCGCCCTAGAGAAGACGATCAGCACATATATATGTGATCTGCAAGGATGGATTCATACCCAAATCTGTTTGAGAGTGCCTTCCACATGGATGAGTGGCCCAGAGAATGCCATGAAAACATTCCCCAGACCATATTACTGCCACCACTAGCGTGTGTTCTTCCAGCAATGGTTGTAGGGCGTTTGTTCTTTGATATTTCACGTTTAACACGCCAATTTCCATTCAATGAAGCAGAAAACCTAACTCCTTGGAGAAGCCAAAACTTTTCTAATCAGCAGAGGTTTAATTCCAACACTGCTCTGAAAATTGTCTATGCACATTTTCTATTCTTAACATCTATGTCAAAGATTTGGTTATTTTAGTCTCTTACACGGGACTGATTTGTTACCATTTTGTAGTTTTTAACATTTTTGTATCCACCGTTCAAATTCCAATTTGGTTTCATCAATAATGATTTTTTTCTCTTTATTCTTAGTAGTGGTGCATTAATTTTTTTGGCCCAGCAGCGTATGCATATTAATGGCGGTGCCCATTTATTATTTTGCTTTTAGTGATAAATCACCGCTTTTACCCATTACAGCAACAAAGGATATGTGCGCAGATAGCCTATCGCACACATTATATACTCACCAAGCCAGCTCAGCACACACGACCTTGTGACTACTTTCATGAGCTACATGCTGCCGACATCAAAAGTAGGAAATAGTCATAATATTGTGATTTGGCTGTGTGTGCTCCAAAACCATTGAACTCATGGACCTATGCATCAATTGGGTGAAGTTGTTAAAGGAGTTCTCTCTGGAAGATCACATTCTGTCAAAATCGTACCATATAGTAAGATGATCACAGGGAATCCTGCTGAATGGATCTCCCGAGATCAACTGTAATAGGTGGGGGAATCCCAAAAACAAGTTTAGAACTCCCCCTGTAGCGTCACCATAGGTGAAATAAAGTATTACACAGAAATAAAGTATTACACAATGGGCTACTTGCAGTATGAATGACACTCTTTGTAGGCACTTTCTGCTTAGTTTAAGGGCCCTGAACAAGGGGCTCCCCACTATTAACTCAGGGCTGCCTATATATATTATAGAAGCAGCCATGTTGTTTCAAATACATTCCAAGAAATGTACAACACTTTTTTTTTTTAGAATTCTTGTAGACATCATTCTTTTCTTGCCTACCTCTTCACGTTACAGCATGTGAACATACACTTTGGGAAAACTGGGTTCATTGGGCTTGGTCCACACATGGCAGATTTTTTCACCACAAATCCATGGCGAATCCATTACACAGAGTTTGCTACAGTTTCACCATGGATTTTATTAAAAGGGGTAAAGTCTATAGTGGAAATCCAGAGGACAAATTTCGTGCAACGGATTTTAAAACCTGCATCAAATGTCAATATATGTGCAGAAAAAGTCCAGAGAATAAGGGTGAGATGTGTAAAAACGCTACCACTGGCCCAACACCATATCCTGCTACCGGTCTGGCCTAAGGAAAAAAGATGAAACATCAGAGCGAGATCCGCGTCTAAAATCTGCCGAGTTCCTCATAGATTTTAAAATATGGACTTTCAAAGGTAGACCTAGATCTTGCCATGTTTTTCGACACAGACTATCCTCATTTGAACAGGGCTAATCTGCATCTTGGATACCGACTTTGAAATCAACGCAATAATTTGCCATGTGAACCATGGTCCCGATTTCTTATTCAGAGGAGTAGGACGCAGATTTCATATGGATTATGACGTGAAATCTGCATTGAAATTGGTCATGCATTCATGACCCTTCAAGCGAAGCCTAACAAAAGAAAAAGGTAGCCAGCTCAGCAGTCCGGGTAGATTCCAATGGCGGCACGGAAGACGCGCTAAATGAAAAGCGTTCGGGTATGTTCACACAATGTTTTGAATACGTTTCTTGGACCTGAAAAAAGGTAATCCAAAAATGCATCCAAGGTGTACTGCGTGCTTGCATGCATATTGGCTGCAGCAGAAACGCACCCTATAGTGTTAAAAAAGGCGCATGCTGCGTCATACGGATCAAGAATGGACACAACTCTTTGAACGGATCCGAAAAGCGCATGTAAAACACGCATCAGCGATCACTCATCTGAACGCCAACGTGTCTTTTACATTGAAAGCAATGTAAATCACACTGCACATTGTTAGATGCGTTTGGATCCGTCTTGGGTCCAAAACATGGATCCAAACACGCATCTAAAAGATGCTGTGTGAACATCCCCTTATAGTTACAAATCCATATTTGAGAAGGATTCAGCAGTCCAAGATTTGCCCCCTAAAAGCTTGACTTTATTGTAAAAAAAAAAAAAAAAAAAACAACAATTCCACTAATTTCTGCAGAATTGTTGCTTTATTACAATGTGCGGTTTTAAAAGGAATCTATCGCCAATTTTTTTCCCCAGTAATATATATATTCTGATATATATTCTAACTGTAGATTTTTATTTCTGTTGTCTGTATAGGATTAGGGGATATCACAAGGCATTATGGGAAAGGGGCTGAGAAGCCCACAGCGCCCTCTGTTGGTTGTAACAAATCCTCAATTTGCTTTTGACCCACCGAGTCTTGAGAAAGCAAAAAGGATTTTTTAGCCAAGCCAGTATCTCTCATCTACAGACAACGCTGTTTCGGGATTTTTGTCCCTCTTCAGTGCAGAGTAGAGAAGATACTGGCTGGCTGTGTGGGAAGCATCGGGTAGCTCAGGAAGGGAAGATCTCTCCTTAAGGAGAGCACCGAACGAACGGTTTGTAGAGTTTTTGTTTTGCCTTTTCGCCCTCTACTTAGCATCTGCATATCACAAGGCAGTATGGGAAGGGGGCTGAGAAGCCCACAAATCCTTAAGGAGAGATCTTCCCTTCCTGAGCTACCCGATGCCTCCCACACAGCCAGCCAGTATCTTCTCTACTCTGCACTGAAGAGGGACAAAAATCCCGAAACAGCGTTGTCTGTAGATGAGAGATACTGGCTTGGCTAAAAAATCCTTTTTTGCTTTCTCAAGACTCGGTGGGTCAAAAGCAAATTGAGGATTTGTTACAACCAACAGAGGGCGCTGTGGGCTTCTCAGCCCCTTTCCCATAATGCCTTGTGATATGCAGATGCTAAGTAGAGGGCGAAAAGGCAAAACAAAAACTCTACAAGCCGTTCGTTCGGTGCTCTCCTTAAGGAGAGATCTTCCCTTCCTAGGATTAGGGGGGCAGCCATCTTGCTTAAGCTGCTTTTAACAGCATTTAGAGAGATGCTTCACAGCAGCTTCATGGCTATGGAGCCTGTTAACATGAGCAGTGCCATTTACTTCTATAGGTTTGTTTTCTAGACATGCTCTGTCAAGAAATAAGTGCGCAGGCAGGGTGAGAGGGGGAGCTGTGAATAGTTACACATTGGTGTCATCTTTTAGTGTAAGCCTGCCTGTGCTAATAAATGAGTGGACCGCTGAAAACCTCTCTACACAAAAAAGGAAGTGTCAGAGTATTATTTGGCCTAGTGGCCAAAGTGAAAACTGCAGGACTTCATGATTTTTTTTTTTAAATAAATATGGATAGTGATATGAAAGGTGGCGCCCACTGATGACACACTCCATACAAAAAACTATGATTGAGTGTGTTATCAGTGGACGTGGACTGACATTATATCTGCATTGAATGCTTCTATCAGCGTGTGGAAGGGAACCTGTGTTGATCACTATGTGCTCCCATGGATTGCCAGGTGAGCTAAAGTATTGTGATTATTTAAATTATTATGAACATATAAATATGGGCACTAGGTGCAGATGTATGTTTGTGTGCCATGACTAACAATTAAGTTTGAAAGCCATTTGTTTTGTTTGGTGTTGTGCCTGTGACGCCTTTAATGTTTTCATTCAAATAAAGATTGGATTTTAACTATTTTGTAGCAGGTTACTGTGCAATAACAACTTGATAAATTCACACTATGTAGAGAAGTGTTTCGTACAACAGTTTTGCAGCTGCATATATGCAAGATGTTACATATATATTTACATTAGCCTTACACAGCAATTTGGGTGAACTGGCTAAACCTATTTGATTTTTCTGCAGAGCGTAATAGGAACAGGATTGTTGGGTCGCCCTTTTCAGGGCGGGGTCTCTGCTAAGCGCCAGAGTAGGTTAAGTGTAGTAAGTGATAGTATATACAGACTTCCCTCCCTTTTACCTTTGGGCTCTACTGATATAAGGATTGATGTTCCTATTAGTCATACTTTATTCTACATCATTAAAAAATAATCTCAAATGATTGATAAAGGTTATACTTTAGAGTGTTGGACATCCCAAATTTCTTGTGTTTAACAATAGATCATTTTCTGATGACACATTCCCTTTAAAAGGGGTTGTCTCACTACATTGATTCATCTCACCTCAGTCCTGTTTTCTTTTTCACTTTGAATTCAGGGGCGTGTTTACTGGCTTCTACTAGGCTGCAGTAGAAGCCAGGTCTGTGGCTATAGTGACCGGTGCTAGCAGCCTATCATTAGAGATCAAACAGGTCTGTAGCTATAGTTACCTGAGGAGCTGATGCAGCCCATAGAAGAAGGGATATCTAAGAATAGGTAGGACACTGTTAATGGATATATATTGCAAAGTGACTTATTTTTGCAAGATCTTTAACATAAAAAGCAATCCTTGTAGTGAGACAACCCCTTTAAGTTATCTGTAAAGTTGAATATTAGGCAAATCTTGGATTGCTGAATCCTTTCAAATATGTATTTGAAACATACGCTTTGGGCTGCCTGGGAGGCAGCTTGCGGCAGCAGAAACCACAACTCTGCCTGCAATGGCGACAAGCAGGGACAGGCTCAAATACTAACCCCAAAGTCATAGTTCTGCTGCGGTTGCCAATCATGGAATAAAAAAATGTATAACAAGCAGTAAATTTGTGTAGATTTACTATTGATGTCAATAGGGATGGCTAGACATCTTGTGTAACATATGTCCAAAATTTTGTTATGTGGTTTTTAATGAGGATCCACATCCAAAATATGCACAAATGAAAGGGGCCTCGTTTCTGTGTAAACAGCCAGTTTTTAAAAAAAATCTACTAAATCTACTAAAAATCTACATGGAATACATGTGAAATACTGGTTGAAAACCGTGTCACCCGACGTGGCAGAATCTGACAAGTAAATTTTACTTGTCGTCTGGGGCTACCCTTTATTTCACCATCTTAGGCTATGTTCACACGGCTTAATTGCGGGGCGTAATTACGGCCCGCAATTACGCCGTGTGGACGGGGGCAGGAGCGGGGGGGCCAGCACCTCGCCTGCCCATAGACTTTCGTTAGAAGCGGCGCGTATACGGCGCCAGTAATTCACATGTCATTTATCCCCCCGCGCGGCGTATTCGTCAAGCAGGGAGAGAAGATGTAATCCATAGTTCTCTATGAGAACTGTGGATTACCATAATAACTGGGCCGTATTCCAGACGTACGGACTGAATTACGGACTGAAATACGTCTTATTTTAAGCCGTGTGAACATAGCCTTAGAATTAAAGGGGTTTTGCCAGGAAGTGAGTTCCTTGCCTTACAGGCGGATACTCCCATTTCGAGGCTTGAAAAAAAGGGTTGTTGTGTTTCTGTGTTTAAAAACACAAGTACCTCCTCTGTGATGTCATCACTCCACCTCCCGTGCACGTTCCTGATACTCAGTCTCTGTAGTTGAGGAAACATTGTTTTGCTAATCCACAGAGGAGAACTGTATTGTGCACAAGCTATATGCCTTTTATTTCTCCCTCTTATTTGCTCAGTGGAGAAGATAAGCTCAGCTGGCAGCGTCTTCATTCCGGCTGCAGGGGAGAGGGAGGGGGGCTGAGCAGTGTTGCAGGGAGCGTCTGCATGTTTACTAAGATAATTACATTACAACCAGTGGATTCTCTATACAAGAGATACAAGATCTTTCTCCCCCAGCCCCTTCATGTTCCCTGCCATCAGATAAGAAGTGCAAACACGCAAGAGCGGCCAGATCAGCTCCTGGTCGTATCTAATGTAAACTGTCAGGAAACCAAAGGCATGTAAGGAAGGCTGTAGTTCTCACATGATTCACTTTTTTAATGACATATATTTAGAAAAGTGATTAAATACCTATTTTGGAGGATCCCACGTCAACATTAGATCAGGGCAAAACCCCAAGTCATCAACTGTATAAAGAAATGAGGTGGGAGAATACTCTGCGGCATTAGGATGGAAGCCGGCATCTCCACCAGACGTGTAATGTCTCTACATAACCCTGACACGTAAACTATAATTGGTAATTTATTGCAGAGACAGAAATCACTTACAAAAATGAGTGAAGGAGAAAGAAAAAAAAAAAAAAAACACATCTTCAATCAAATCCCTGCTTTCAAGATCAGAGTTGACTGCAATAAACAACTTCTTCTTCATTTCCCAGGAGGCAAAATGAATAAATTTGCACTGAGCACATTTTATTTGACAGGAAAGAGAAGTTTGTTTGCTTCATTTTGGAAAAGGGCTACTTTTCTGCAGATTTTTTCTTGATTACGTTATGTAACAGATTATAGCATGGGGCAATTGCAGGTATTCCCCCAGCAAGGTCTAACTTGGCATCCGTGTGTCATTGTGGTACAGAGACTATAAAACATTATTTTGCACTATATTTTAGTAACTTCCTAGAGATGCTGACATAACGGATTCTGATGCAGAATGCAATGTGGATGCCACATCAAAATCAGCGTCCCATACATTTACATAATTTGCAAGCCAGTAAAAAAGACAGACGTCCATCTAGTTCAGCCTACTCTGCCATAAAGTTGATCCAGAGGATCAACCATGACCCCATGAGGTAGAAGCCAATTGTCCTCATTTTAGGAAATAATTCCTTCCCGACTCCAATCTGGCAATCAGAATAAATCCCTGGATCAATGACCCCTCTCCTGAATCCTAGACACTATAACTTGTTATATTATTACGCTCTTTTTGTACTTTGTTAGTGAATTTACCATGACAATTTCCTCTGGCAGAGAGTTCCACAGTCTCACTGCTCTTACAGTGAAGAATCCCTTTCTATGTTTATGTGGAAAGCTTCCTTCCTTTAGACATAGAGGACGCCCCTTTGTTTTGGATACAGTCCTGGGTATAAATAGTTCTTGGGAGAGATCTTTATATTGACCTTTAATAGTTGAATGGGAAAGGTGTGATCAAGCCCACGTAGTGAACTACGGCCCAGCATTCTTCTGCTGCAGATTACAAATTTGCAACGCAGGGGAAAAAACAACAACAACAAAAAAAAAACAAAAAACATGTTACTTCATTGGGGCCAATTCACGTAAATAAAGTGCAGTGAAATCTGTCTCCAAATTTTAAAAGCAACATGTAAAAGATGTGGATTTCAAAGGTTCTGCACTATTTCATGCTCCCTGTACAATGCTATTATGTAGACACTGTGGGCAATATGCATGAAATTTGGCGTTAACACGCCAAATTTCATGAATATATTGACGGCATAGAATGCGCCTGATTTATAAACCCGCTCTACAGCAGGTCATAAATCAGGCGCATTCCATTGCTCGGGTGACATTTCTGGATCAGGTAAACTACTTTGAAAGTGCTCTACCTGTTCCAGCTGTAATGCGCCCAGAAATGTCATAGTGAAGCTATAAATCTATAGCTTTGCTACGGTTCTAGTGCAGCCCATCGCAGGCGCTATGTAATGCGCCTGAGATTGGCGTGCAAGAGATTTAAAAATGTATGAACGGGGCTTCGCCTGATATCGGGCTGTAAAGACACCAGATATCTGGTGCAGCCTCGTTCATACATGTCGCCCTGTATGTATGTTCTTTCGACCAAAATGGTGGTCACCGGTTCTTCCTTGGACTACTTTTGATGGGTACTAACCAATGTTTACAAGAAACACCTCACAAGACTTGCCACTTTGGAGATGCTCTGACCCAGTCATCTAGACAGAACAATTTGGTCCTCGTCAGTGTCGCTCAGCTCCTTAAAGGGGTTGTCTCACTACACTGATTTAGGTTACCTCAGTCCTGTTTTCTTGGTTTCACCTTGAATTCAGGGGCGTGTTTACTGGCTTCTACTAAGCTGCAGTAGAAGCCAGGTCTGTAGCTATAGCAACCATTGCTGACAGCCTATCAGGAGAGATAGAACAGGTCTGTAGCTATAGCAACCAGTGCTGACAGCCTATCAGGAGAGATAGAACAGGTCTGTAGCTATAGCGACCACAGGAGCAGATGCAGCCCATACAAGAGGGGATATCTAGGAAGAGGTAGGACACGGTTAATGGACACATATTGCAAAGTGACTTGTTTTTGCAAGATCTTTAACATAAAAAGCAATCCTTGTAGTGAGACAACCTCTTTAAACTTGCCATTTTTCCTACTTCTAACTCAAACTTCATGAACTGGCTGGTCATGTGCTGCCTACTACATCCCACCCAGATAGCATATGAATAGTTTATAGCTTCACGTATAAATGGAGATAACTAGATATAGTTTCATGATGAAAAACCACAGCCCCAGTGACTGAATCCTTCCTAATTAACTATTGTGAAGCTGAATCTCCAATTGTATAGCAAGTCCCAAATTGCAATCTGTCCCAACAGATGGATCTATGTCCCACTTGACAAGGTCAATAGAAAGGTATCTGTTTTTGAAAGGGTTTTGATTAGCAATGGTCTTCAGGTCCTGGTTATTCAAGCTTGGCCAGTCTCTGCCTCCTGGATGGTTTGTAGCTGCCAAAATGCTGGAAATTGGAAATGTTCACTAGAAAACTGCATGGAGACAAAATACGTCATTTAGAGGATACAGTGACAACCCAACCTCTATTGATGCCGCCAGGAAACAGATTAGACAGGCTGGATTTTTCCTGTCGGATTCTATCTCCCCTCATTCATCTCAGCAAATCGGACATCCTAATTGTCAGCCGAATGATTTATATCTTTGGCAGCGGAGTGCCAGGGAAGCCTACTTTTAATGGAAATGACAGAGTAACATCCTAAGACTTATTGGAAAGGGAAAAGCAATTCATAAAAAAACTGCTCATTTACATTACAGCACCTTGTAAGGCTATGTTCACACGGCTAGAAACAATATATGGCTTTGCACATCCAAAAAACCTTTTTGAAAAAAATAAGCATAGGTGCACATTGGTGTGGCAGCAATATACATTCCAATATCAGAAGCACACTATCAAGTAAAAAAAAAGTATCAAAAGGCACATAGGAATTTTTGAAAAAGCATTTCTGCTATCTAGGATACATGAAAAAATGTTTTGAGGTTCTGAGTTCACATTTTGATCAAAACTGCTTAAGCCACCTCCGAAACTTCAACGGGACCTCAAGCAGGAGGGTCCTCCACTACTGTTACTTCTCTTTTGGGGACTGTTCAGACCTCCATACTTCAGGGAGTGAAGGCACCAGCTTCTAAGCACACTGCAATGATTTAAAAGCCTGTGAAGGTGGATGGAGTACAGAAAACCAAAATGGAAGCAGCCACTCTTCCAAACACAAGCTAGAAACAGTATATGGTTTTGCACCGGATGTTCGGGAGTCACGCTTATACACGCATACTCCCGCGACGTGGAGGGGGGGGGGGGGGGGCAGCCCGCAGGCCCCATTGACATTCATTACTCGCAGCGCAGTAATTGACATGTCACTCATCTCCCCGCGCGTACAATACGATCGCATTGTATGAGCGGGGAGAGGAGGCGTAATCCATAGTTCTCTATGAACTATGGATTACCGTAATTTCGACGCGCATCTAGCCCGTATTAGAGCGCAAATACGACACGAAACGCGACGAAATTCCCCCATGTGAACATAGCCTTTTACTATCCCCGATTAGAAAAAATGTCTCCCCACCACTCCAAGAAACAGCACCATTCATGTGCCTGAGCTGTTATAGCAGCCAACCCCAATCACATGAAAGCGAGTAAATTGCAATACTATCGAGAGACTAGCAAGGTGCTGTTTCTGGGGGAGGGAGGGAAAGCAGATCTTTTATTTTTTCCCAGACCACCTACAGTTAAAATGGCCTTAGGACACAATGGGACACAATCAAGGCAGTTCTGTCAAAAGCGGCGGCAAAAATAAGGTCGTAAGGCTTAACACCCAATTTATGACGCATGTCAGACAGTTTCTAGACACTTCTGCGTCGTACCTGACAAAAGGGTGTGGCTTTGCGTGTGCCACCATGTGCCAAAAAAAATGCCCAAAATTCTGGCGGATTTAGTGGAATACAGAAAGACAACTAAAAAAGGTGTAAATCAGATTAGGCAGCTAACATGCGCCAGACTTCAACACTATGGGGCACATTTAAGAAAACTGTCTAAGCGCAAGGCTGTCCTTGTTGCCCATAGCAACCAACCAGAGCTCAGCTTTCATTTGTCCAGAGCAGTAAAAGAAATGAAAGCCGAACTCTGATTGGTTGCTATGGGCAAAAAGGACAGTTTGATGCTTAGACCGTTTCTATACAGTACGTGAGGCCCGCTGTATGTATGTATTGTAAGCGGTCTACTGTACTGTAAACTAGTTTACAAAGATTGGAAAGATGCTTCATTGAAGGGCTTTTCAGATGAGGTTTTGACGCAGATTTGGATACTGAAAATTCAGCCGTATGAACATACCCTTAAAGATTTACACAGTATTGATAAATCTGACCCACTGCCATAATGGTCTTTCCTGGGTCATTCTATCTCAATCACCCTCACCATACGAGGTCACAGACACTGCTGATCTGCAGCTCATGTGATTGAAAGAAGATCCAACCAATTATCATGAATTTTTTACTTGTTAAACCTCAGTATTAGTGCAGTGCATGCAGTGATTGGCGTTGTAATGGCACCTCTCTACAGTATAGTGCTACATGTCCTGTACTGCTCTTACATGTATTAGTGAGGTGCATGCAGTGATTGGCTCCTCTCTACAGTACAGTGCTACATGTCCTGTACTGCTCTTACATGTATTAGTGAGGTGCATGCAGTGATTGGCAGACTAGTAACACCTCACTACAGTACAGTGCGGTACTTCATGTCCTGTACTGCTCCTTACATGTATTGGTGAGGTGCATGCAGTGATTGGCGGTCTAATAGCTCCTCTCTACAGTACAGTGCAGTACTACATGTCCTGTACTGGTCTGACATGTATTAGTGAGGTGCATGCCAGGGCTGTGGAGTCGGCAAGCCGAAGCCCCGACTCCTCAATTTCCCAAACCTCCAACTCCCGACTCCCTCACACATGGCGCATGTTTAAGTGATAACTTTACTGTAGTAAAGTGGTAACATCAGGCAGTTTATCACCTTATTATACAATAATCAAGCTATTTAGGTAGAACAGACACTGACAAGCAAAAGGGTAAAAATGTTTTGATCTTTTGAACACTCGTGAGTAGAGTTGAAGAAAAAGCTTTATTTGTATCCAAGTCCAGTCTGCATCAACATTGGGAATGTGTAGAAGATAACTGGGATCAGATTGAATCTGATACAGGGCCCAGAAGGGTTCAGGCAGTATTGAAAACCAAAAGGTGGATTTCCCAAATACTAACAAAATAATAGAAATTAACACTTTGATTTTTAGGAGCAAAACTGTAACTAAGCAGATGCTAAATACTTGCAAGTCAAATTTTTGTATAAGATAGGTAAGATGACTGTATATACAATTACAGTAGCCTCATGTTCAAAGCTGTAGTGGATGGTGAGATATGGAGCCTGAAAGTCACAAGTTTAAAACATTGTTACCATTTTGCTTGTCAGTGTAAATATATTTTTTTGGATATGACTTTAGAACACAAAAAAATTGTAAATATGCAAAACACTGCAGGAACATTTGTGAAGTCTCTGAATTTGTTCTGAGTAATAGTATTGCCTCCATCAGATCCTGCATACAGGACTTCACATCTGATCTCATTATTTCCAGGCTAGAAAATGGCCTCTCTACACTAACTTGGGTTGGGGACAAAGCGGTGACCACAGGGGCAACATCTCTAACAATGTCAGGGTATAAAGGAATTGCCTCAGCCACAGTCAGTTTTGATGAATGGTTGAACTCTTCTACTTCTTTGAAAACAGATGAAAAATGTTACTGAAATCTGTTTGCCACGGGAGCAGAATCTTTTCCCCTGGGGCAGAGCTTTGCCTGCTCCATGTCATCAATTACACTCCTCATGTGTTAAGGCTGAAGATATGGGAGCAGTAGCACTGGCCGGACCCAATTCCTCTAGCTCTTTGCATCGAACTAACTGAACCAACTTATTATATATTTTGGGAGTCGGAGTTGGTCCATTTTATGACGACTCCGACTCCTCCAAAATAGCCACAGACTCAGACTCCACAGCCCTAGTGCATGCAGTGATTGGCAGTCTTGTAGCACCTCTCTACAGTACAGTGCAGTACTACATGCCCTGTACTGCTCTTACATGTGCCAGGAGGAGCATCTCCTTTTGGCACCAGGTGAGGGTCCCATTTTCTTCTTTTCTTGGTACATTGTGAAGAACGTACATGACCCAAATAATCTCCTGCCCTCAACCGAGAATGTGATTTCTCCTTTTGATGTTATATGTAAGGACTTGCTTCATCTGAATTCAGTAATCTGCATTGCTTTCATCTTCATTTTGCATTATGTTGGCGACATTGTGAAGCTTGTGAACCGATCACCTGTTCCATAGAGTAATCATTTCCATATAAAATAGTCGTCCAGAACCATTTAATATTGTATGTTGAGGGATCACTATATTTAATAACACTAATCTAGTGTGTGTATGTGCGCTCGCTAAAAAGCCTAGAGAATGGATTGCAAAAAAGCTTCCCACACAAGCTTCACCCTTGCATGAACCCTCTTAGTCATTTAATGCAACTACACTAATGTAATCAGTGGTCATGCCCACTAATCCTGCTTTGCTAAGACATTTATGAAGATGCCCAAATTCAAGGCAAGACCATCACGGTGACAGGGTCCCTTTAATACTTAAAGAAAGCCGTGACAGTACAGAGCGCACCATGCTACCTATGATTCATTTATGCACGTACGTTACTCAAGCTGCTGGTCTGGTATTGACCTATCCCCGACACATGTAAGTGCTTGAATAAATGAATATATGGTCATGTATTTAATGTAAGTGGCAAAACATGATGTCTCTAGGGTGTTAGAGCCAAACAAGGATTTGGAAATTATCTCAGATAATAAAATGGAAATGCCAAAGATGATTAAAGACAAATACTGAAAATAAATAACACCACGAATAGTGGCCATAACATGAAATAAAAAATTCTGAAATGGCTCATTTAACCATTTTTCCCAACTCTCAGTCACTAGTTGACCAGGTTCCCTCGATCAATTGATTGATAACCATCTGTACAAATTTGGTTAGTGAATTTGAACTGTTTTTTTGTTGGTTTTTATTTCTGTATGGTTATAAAGGTGTATCATTGATAAATACAGTCATACCATTAATAGTTCATCCATCCGTCGGCTGACTTATCGCTTGTCTTCTGCCATCGTCAGTTCCTACACATTCAATGTCTGCAAAATTTGGCAATTTCAGTACTGTGGCTTCCTAACTCTCCCAAATGATATCGGGGAAGAGAAGGGTGGGGCACACTGATCGATTTGTTCCGTCAACCAAGGAGTCAGGCAGCAGTTTATTGCACTCTCCGCATTCAAAACACCTGCACAGTCGGAACAGAGCATTTGGACAACATCTAATGTGCAAGGCAAGCCTCAGAGTTACTATTAAACTGTTTTGGGCAGAACATGAACATGTAGGTGCGAAGAGGGACAGTTTGAATCCGGTTTGAACTGTGAACAAAAGTCGTCCCCTGACTTGCCAAAAAAAGACAAAATACCGGTCGGAAAATCCAACCGGTATTTTGTTTTGCCATGGGAAGGCACACTCAGACTTCCTTTTTATGGCACAGCATTACAAATCCTTTACTGAGAAGAATATTTAAAAGGTTTAAAAAAAAAAAAAAAAATCTAAATGTTCCACGGTGCATAAAAAAAAAAAAAAAAAAAAAAAAAATGAAACTTGCTTATCTATCCCCCACCACTGCTGGTCCAAAGTTCTCCAGATATTAGCTTCTCTTTACTTCTTTCCAGCATACAGGAGAGGCTCTCACATCTTTGTAAGTGAATGGAGCTCAAAGGTGTTTTCTCACCACGCTGTTTCACTGAGTTCTGGCACTTACTCCATCTCCTCAGGCTGTGGATGGTTCTTCAGCAGTGATTAGCATATTCAAATTCTACTCACTTTTATTCTGACAATGCAGGATATTGTTATCTCTAACAAGATTACAAATAAAGCCATCCTTTTCAGTCCTCACAGCACAGGTCTTTAGTAGTGTCGCTAATCTTGTTAGATATAATTAGTTTATTTTTGTCTCGGCCCAACAGTTTGGTGATACTACTCCCTGCTCATTAGATAACAGACGTCCGTCTGGTATACAGGTAACCATAGAAACCTGTGTGTACTCGAGAGCACATAAAAAATGCTTTTATCTCATGACGAAAGTTAAATCTTTTGACCAATGTATTTCAAAAAAGTCTTCATTTAGCTGTCCCTTAATGTTGAATCTTTGTAGTGAAAAAACCCCTTTAAGCCTTTCCTCTATATTGGGACGAGAACCTGAAAGTGAAGAGGTGCAAATCACAAAAGGAGAGAGACGGGTAGGTATCTTTTTCATTTGACCACCTTTGCTCCATTTATAAATAATTTTTTTCCAATGGACAACCCCTTTAAATGAGATTTCAAACTATTATCAGCCAAAACTAGAAGGAGTTTACTGCATAATGGTTATATAGTGATCTCAATAATCTAAGCTCCCCCTGCTAATAGCTGAAAGCAGTCAGAACTTTAATATTTTACTATATGTATGACTCGACAGTGGATATCTGATGGTGAACCAGAAACTTATGCTTTGCCCTCTATAGAGCTATGTTAAAGGAGTTGTCTCACTACATTGATTCATGTTACCTCAGTCCTGTTTTCTTAGTTTAATTTTGAATTCAGGGGCGGGTTTACTGGCTTCTACTAGGCTGCAGTAGAAGCCAGGTCTGTAGCTATAGCGACCAGTGCTGGCAGCCTATCAGGAGAGATCAAACAGGTCTGTAGCTATAGCGACCTGAGTAGCTGATGCAGTCCATACAAGAGGGGATATCTAGGAATAGGTAGGACACTGTTAATGGACATATATTGCAAAGTGACTTGTTTTTGCAAGATCTTTAACATAAAAAGCAATCCTTGTAGTGAGACAACCCCTTTTAAGAAATTAATCAGGAGATAAAAGGAGTTGAACAGTTCATTGGTACTCTGGCTATTGCTGAAACTCGTCTACAAGGAAAGGAGGACTCCAAAGTGTTCTCTGCAATAAATCCTGATTATAGGGCACTGTGCTGAGCTAATGCACTGCCCCTGAAGCCCACTCCAGCCATGACATTAGTATTTATATTACCAGTAACACTTTTGCCAATTAGGATGAATCACCATGTGCATTTTGGGCAGTTTTAATGAGCCTAATATGGGAGAATCAGCTATTGTCTTAAGCAATTGAGTTGCTGTTGCAGAACCCAGCGGTTTAGTATGTTAATACACCCGGGCGCAGAGCTGATAGCGCTCTATAATAGCAGGCATTTTAATGAGGCAATTATCCAGGGCAGCTGACGATGCTTGGCGTGAGGGCACAAAACGAAGAGCTGGCAGCAAAATGTGCGATGTCAATGCTATGAAATGACGTGAGGATGCTGTCTGGGGAGTGCACCTGTGAGATGTCTAATGTTAGAAGACATCATGGAGATGAAGCGTGTTCATTAGATCTAAATGAGCGTTATTGAAGGAGGTTGGGAGAGGAGCTATGTGGGCACAGCGAATGCCTGCAGCCGCAGATAATGACAGATTAGGAGTGAACTGTCTAGACAGCGAGGGGGAGAGCCCTGTGTCTCCCAATCTATAAATGCATTTTCCTGGAGATGTCTAATACACTGAAATATATCACATAATCTAATGAAATGGCCAAGTGCTAACAGATACCAGGACAGGGCTCCTCCAAGCACCCAGGTGCCAAATGTAATGATTTCCAGACACACTTTGCTGCTGAGAGTGGAATAATGTCAGTGTATAATTAATAGAAAAAAATATTCACGTGAGTAATTCATTAAATTAAAAAATGAAAAAATTAAATTAAATAAAATAAGAAAAAAACACAGTAAACTGACTTCACCTGCTCCAAACCCAAGGCCAATGTCTAAATGTAACGTATTCATTTTAGAATAAATCCGTAGTAATATGTATAGAAGCACAAAAGCAACTTTCCGAGGTTGCCATCTACAAGAGGTACCTGCAAATATAGGGATAGCATATCGGTTCCAGCCATGAGCTGCACAGAGGAGATCTATCAGTAGCTACAGTGCATTTCGAAAGTTTTCGGCCCCCTTGAACTTTTCTACCTTTTGCCACATTTCAGGATTCAAACATAAGGCATAAAATTTTCATTTTTGTGTGAAGAATCAACAACAAGTGGGACACAATTGTGAAGTGGAACGAAATTTATTGGATATTTTAAACTTTTGTAAAAAATAAAAAACTGAAAAGTGGGGCGTTCAAAATTATTCGGCCCCCTTAAGTTAAAACTTTGTAGAGCCACCTTTTGCTGCGATTACAGCTCCAAGTCGCTTGGGGTATGTCTCTATGGCCATGTTCACACGGCTTATTTTGGGACGGATTTGGTCCCGTATTCCGCACCGCACTTCGCGAAATACGGGACCAAATCCGTCCCAGTCATTATGGTAATCCACAGTTCTCATAGAGAACTATAGATTCCCTCTCCTCTCCCCGCTCGGCGAATACGCCAAGCAAGTGACATGCACATTATCCTGGCGGGATACGCGCCGTGGATAATGAAAGTCTATGGGGCCGGCGAGCTGGATATCTTTGAGAAATGGCTTTCTTCTTGCCACTCTTCCATAAAGGCCAGATGTGTGCAGTGTACGTTGTCTTATGGACAGACTCTACCACCTCAGCTGTAGATCTCTGCAGTTCATCCAGAGTGATCATGGGCCTCTTGGCTGCAACTCTAAACTTTCATCTCAAACAAGGAGAAGACTGATCAGAGGGACGGCCGGATGTTGGTAGATTTGCAGTGGTCTGATACTGCTTCCATTTCAATATGATTGCTTGCACAGTGTCCTTGGATGTTTAAAGTTTGGGAATCTTTTTGTATCTAGATCCGGCTTTAAACTTCTTCAAACAGTATCACAGACCCGGTTTTGGTGTTTTTCCCTTTGGTCTTCATGATGATCTCTGTGCTTTAAACAGAACCCTGAGACTAACACAGAGCAGGTGCATTTATACAGAGACTTGATTACACACAGGTGGATTATATTTACTGAACTTCTGGAGTGAGTTTGCTGTACCGAAAGAAAAGGGGCCGAATAATATTACATACCCCACTTTTCAGTTTTTTCTTTTTTAACAAAAGTTTAAAATATCCAATAAATTTCGTTCCACTTGACAAATGTGTCCCACTTCTTGTTGATTCTTCACAAAAAAATTAAAATTTTATATCTTTATGTTTGAAGCTTGAAATGTGGCAAAAGGTTGAAAAGTTCAAGATGGCCGAATATTTTGTGCAAGGCACTGTACATATCCTTGCTCCTTCTACATGGGTGGAGAGCAGAGGGAGTGCAAATATTTTTTAACCAACTTGCTTTCCACAGATAAAAAGCCCCTGTTCTGCTCCGTCCTAGGATCCAACACATGACGAATACCAATGGTATCTGATGGACCCTGCTGACTATAACAGGGTCCATCAGGTTTCCACCACGGCGACTGGCATTTTACTAGATAACAGTGTAGCACAACATGCTATTTTTTTCATACATTTTGATCAAATGTATGTGAGAGAGATTTCAACATGACTTTACATAGATGCTATACGTATAGAACAATCAAGGAAAAAGGGAGCATTGTCAAGTTTAAGAATAAAATTTGAATTTTTTTTCCAATAAAGGCAGTCCCCGGGTTACGAACAGGATAGGGACTGTAGGTTTGTTATTAAGTTGAATTTGTATGTAAGTCGGAAGAGGTAAACGTAACTACAGCACAAACTGTTTTCTTTTTGTTTCGGATGGTACAGGGAAGGGTTATTACATTTGTTTTGCTGTCTGTGCCCCTGTTAAGATCATTTCACCTCATTTTCACCATATTTACTGCTGTGGCATGCTTGAACTTATAGTTCCACAGCTGCTATCTGCTGTGGAACATGGAACTACAAGTGCCAGCATGCCCCATAAGAGTCCGTTTGTAACTAGGGGACAGATGTAAGTTGGGACATTGTAAGTCGGGGATTGTCTGTATAGCAATAGAAAATGTAAAATAAGATAATGACCTATTGTTTAACTTGCATTTTTAGGTTATACATATTTTGTAAGAATTTTTTTTTTTAATTTCCCATATCACTATAAATATTTAAAGGGCAAAAATCTCTCCTTGACGAGAGGAACCAATAAATTGGTCGGTGTGAGGGTTTACTTGCCATTTAGACCTCACCGACTGTTTTGCATAAAGCAAAGGCTTATGGGAAAAGAGCTGTGAAGCTCCACAGCGCACTCCATTGGATGTAGTTATCCTCAGTTCACATGTAGCTTGGAGGAGCCTAGTAATGTGAAAGGGATTTGAGCCAAACCGGTTAAAGGGGTTTTGCCAAGAAGTGATTTCCTCAGCTAAACAGGCTGAATTTGAGCCATGAGCCTTGAAAAGAGGGGCGTTGTGTTTCTGTGTTTAAAAAAAACGTACCTCCTCTGTGATGTCATAGCACCACCTCCCCTGCAGGTTCCAGAGGCTCAGTCTCTGTGGCTGAGCAAACATTGTTTTGCTTCATCACAGAGGAGAACTATTGTGCACAAGTTAATGAGTTTTATGCCTCTTATCTGCTCAGGAGAGATTAGCTCAGGGCAGGCGGCTTTCTTTCATTCCTTCATGGACGCAGTGAGCAAAGGGAGCGTCTGCATTTTTACTCAGATAATTGCATTACAACCAGTGTATTCTCTATGCAGGAGACCAAGGATAATTTTTCCAGTGTTCCTTCAAAGCTGCAGGGGAGGGGGGGGAGAAGAAGGGATGCTCAGGGAGCTTCTGCAATCTTTACTCTGATAATTACATTAGAACCAGTGGATTCTCTATACAGGAGACAGAGAATTTTTTTCCCCAGTCCCTTAAAAGCTCGTTCATGTTCCCTGACAGGAGATCAGAAGTGCAGACAACGCAAGCGAGGCCAGATCAGCTCCTGGTCCTCTCTAATGTAAACTCTCAGGTAACCAAGGGCATCTAATTAAGGCTGTAGCTGTCACAGGCTTCACTTTTTTATGATGTATATTTAGAAAAGTGATAAAATACCCATTTTGGAGGATCCCACTTCGACATTAGATCGTGGCAAAACCCCTTTAAGTTCAACTACAGATAGCTGTTTCGGAGTATTTGTCCCTCATCAGTGCAGAACTTACTGGTTGGCTGGGTGAGAGGCAAGAGTGGCTTCGAAAGGGGAAAAATCTCTCCTTGAGGAGAGGAACCAATAAATTGGTCGGTGTGAGGGTTTACTTGCCATTCAGACCTCACTAACTGTTTTAAAAATAATAATATTTAAAAAAGATATATAAAAACCTGACACTTCCTGTTCTGTAGAGAAAGCTTTTCAGCAGTCTCCTCACTATTGGCACATGCAGGGTTACACTAAAAGGTGACACCAATGTGTGTAGATAACACAGGATCCACCAATCATAATAGTAGATCGTCACAGCTCCCCCTCACCTCCTCCCTGTATACTGACTTCTTTCTAGGTCACAGATCATGCCTAGAAAAATTTCCAATAGAAAGCAATGGGACTGATCCTGTTCACAGGCTCCTATGTCCATGAAACTGCTGTAAAGCTTCTCTGTAAATGCTGCCCCAAAAATCATATACAGACAACAGAAATAAAAATCAGGAAGTTAAAACAATTAAGAATATATTAAGAATGCCTATCAGTAAAAACATACCGTATATTGTTGATAGATTTCTTTTAAGGTCAGACTGCAACACACATATACATACACGCTCTAAGGCTATGTTCACACGACGTAGTTGCGAGGCGTACAGTATGCTCCGCAATTACGCTGGGTGTTTGGGAGTCGCGCTAGTACGCGTGTACTCCTCCGGTACGGAGGGGCCGGCAGCCCGCCGGCCCCATAAACATTCATTACTCGCGGCATGTATTCGCCGCAAGTAATTAACATGTCAATTATCTCCCCGCTCGTACAATACGATCGTATTGTACGAGCGGGGAGAGGAGGCGTAATCCATAGTTCTCTGAGAGCTATGGATTACCATAATTATGGGGCGCATTTCCCCACATATTAAGCGCAGTTCACCGCGAAATACGTGGCGAAATGCGCCCCAAAATAAGCGGGGTCAACATACCCTAAGTGGCTCCATTTGCAACACGGCTATGGCCGGTGCCACAACCCTCTCCCTGCCACAAATGTGACTTATATATGACTAAGGTTGGATGACCGAAACGTTACTGTCACATTTCACTGTACATATGGAGCTTACTTCGGATATGTAATAAAAAACGAATGCATAATTAAACGCTTCTTGTGGTGTGCAGTTGTCTAAATACAGTGAAGTTAACCCCCTTTTCAACAACCACCCATAATCTAATAATCCAAAGAGAGTGCCGCACTTCCATATCTACTAGGTAAAAAACCCATAAAATAAATGTGAAATTATTATTATTATTTATTTTTTTTTTTTAAGGGAGTGGCAGGATAAAAACAAACCGCAATATGGCTTTTAATACATTACTTACATCCCAATAAAAAATACAACTAGTCCTGCAAAAAAAGGCCTGATATATCTGTGCTGATAGAAAACAAAAAAAATTATGGCTCCCAAAATACAGTAATAAAAAAACTGAAAAATATCCCAAAATAGCTGTGTCCTCAAGGGGCGAAGGAGGCCAGGCTGTGCTGCGGGGAATATTAGTTGCTGCCATCTTGTTCCCTTTACAACTATAATGGTAAAAGGGTCTGTGTAGATGTAATATTGGTAGAAAGGCGAGATTTTCCATTGTAATTACTCAAGAAAACTGACTGAAATGTCTTGAAAACTCTCAACAACTGGTAGGATAATATTCATGCAATGAGTCCCAAGGGTCCCATAGGTTTTGTAAAAGGTAGAAGATAATTAGTTAAGACTTAAGTCCCTGTAGATGCAGAAATATCCATTACATCGGAGATATACTATACCAAGCGACTACCAGGAAGCATCTCAATGTAGTCAATCAGTAAATAACCCTGCATATGGGCAAATTAACGATAGGATTTCTGATCTGCTATGGATTACAGTAGCGGTGGTTGCATTGAATCAGGAGCAGACAACTCCCAGGAGGCAGATAGCCAGAGCAGAGAAATATATCCTACTGTCATTTATGGGTCGAATATGAAGGTTCAGATTTCCCGCAGTCGTGCAAGGTCTGCAAAAAAGTATGGAAATATCCACTGTGTGAAAGAGGAACCTAGAATAAAAGCTTTATGCAAACATTAAAGCTTTTTGCATACATTAAAAACTGCCCCAAAAAACAGACCAAAAATAAGGCCAAAAGCTCAGCAAAAAAAAAAAAAAACCCTCAAAAAAACTCATCAGAAACCCATCTGCTTAGGAGTTTTTTTGTCCAATAATGTATAGACCTAGCCTTAGGGCATGTCCCCACGACAAGGGTTTTCAGCCGGATTTACTGCTGATTGTTCTATGTGACTTCACACAGGTCATGGCAGCTCTGTGCTGGCCCACAGTAAAAAGCTTGATTTATCTAAAGTAACAGCACTAATTAGGGCTTTTGTTTGAGGGATCAGATAAAAACTCCTGCTAGCAGTTCTGGAAAGCTTCTGAGCTAACTTAAACTAATAAGCAGAATGAAAACACAGAGTTGAATACACCATGGAGCTGTATGCTTATTAGTCAATCTGAACCAGGAAGTGACAGGGTATTTCATTCATGCATCCTATGAAACTCTGTAGGGAGACAACCCCTTTAAGGGCTTGTCCCCACAGCAGGGTTTTAAGTAAACTGACTTACTATTAACCTTCTACATTGATTTAAATAGAAAATCAATCCAGTGTGGACTGCTGCATGGATTTTGTGCCAGACAGTTTTTGACACCGCCGGCTTAACTTAAAGGGAACCTGTCAGTTTATGCCACCCCTTGCTGAGGACAGCACAAGGTAGTGACAGACCTGCTGTTTCCAGCACTGTGTCCTTTATTCTGTAAGATTCAGCAGTTTTAGAGCATTTACCCCTCAAATCTTATTCATGAGCAGGTGTGAGCCCCGTCCACCAAAGGCTAACCCGCCCACTGACAGTTATTCACATGTTTCTACCTATTCAAAGTAATAGGTTTATCAGTTGAGGTGGGCGGGGCTAGCCTCAGGTGGGCGGGGTTTGGAAAAAAATGGACTCTTCATGACTTTTCTGGTTGAAATCTGCTGATTTGAGCACTAAATACTCTAAAACTGCAGTATCTTACAGAATAAGGGACACAGCGCTGGAAACGGCAGGTCTGTCACTAGCTTGTACTGGCCTCATCAAGGAGGGCATAACCTATGTGACAGCATGTTAACTTAGAACATGCTCATTCTTCTGCCCGGTTTTCGGGCAGAACATGAACATGTGGGTGCAAAGGGGGCCTGAATCCCCAAACCGCGGACAAGAGCCTTCCCCCTACGTGCCAAAAAAAGGATTGAATACCGGTCAGAAAATCCAACCAGTATTTTGTCTTTGCCGTGTGAACGCAGCTTAAAGGGAATCTGTCGGCAATTTTTTTTTACTTATTAAATCAAGCCCCTGATCCATATTCTTTTCCTCTCAGTCATTTTTATTTCCTGTTTGTAGATTTCTCAATTCAGTCGTCTATGTAAGATTGTGGGGAAGACATTCTTGCTTGCACTGCTTTAACAGCAGTCAGAGAGATACTTTACAGCAGCTTCATGCCCATAGGATTCTTGAGACAGAGTCTGTCCCATAGACTTGTATAGGAGAATTTTCACTGTGAAGGGAGGAGAGAGGGGGAGCTGTGACATCTCCTCTTGTGACTGGTGGATTCTGTGTTATCTGTACACAATGGTGTCTCCTTTCAGTGTGACCCTGCTGCTACTGATGATGAGCAGACTGCTGAAAAGCTCTCTAAACAGAACATGAAGTGTCAGACGATAATTAGGCCTAGTGGCCAAAGTGAAAACTGCAGGACTTAAGAATTATTAGAAAAATACTGAAAGTGATATGGAAAATTAAAAGAAACCCAACCAAAAATTCCTAAAAAATGTGTTTAACATAAAAATGTGAGTTAAACAATAAGTCATTTTTTTTATGACACATTACCTTTAAGATTGGAAATACTCCTAGCATACAAAAGGTTGTGGCCTATTGTAAGCCTATTTAAAAAAGAGACGCCCCTTCTGCTGTGAGAGTTACACTCCCTCTTCTACTGCTCTGCCCGTACGGCACAGTTGCTCTGCCATTATAGAAAGGGTCAACCAGGGCCGCCATTAAGGCAGTGAAAACCGGTACTGCTCTACCGGGCCCGGGCGGTTTGTGAAGCCAGGGGGGGGGGGTGGGAGGTGGGGGCGCCACCGGCGGGCTCCGCCCCTTGCTTCACAGAGGCCATCTCTTAATTGTATGCAAGTCCGTGCAACGCGCATACAATTAAGATGAACGGCGGGGCAGGGAGAGCTGTGCGCTCCCTGCCCCTGCCGTACATAGCCCTGCAGGCAGTGCGATGCAAGTGACGTCATCGCGCCGCCTGCCGAACTTCCTGTCCTCGGCCCCAAGCCTAAAGCAGCAGGCTTGGGTCCAGGAGAAGTCGGAGATGCCGGGGGAGCGCGGCCAGGTAAGTAATTAGCTACAGGGTGGCCCTACAACTAAAGGATGGGCCCTGCACTAAATGAGGTGGCCCTACAACTACAGGAGGGACTCTAAAACTACAGGGGGCCCTAAGCTGCCTACACCAGGCCCTAAGCTACCTACGTCTCCCTAGGGCCTAAGCTACGTAGCTACCGCCCAAGGGCCCCATTTTACCTATATACTGACTGGGGGGCCCATAATTACAGGGGGTAATAATTACCATTTGGGCCATTATAGATAGGGAGTTTGTACATGGGGGGAAGGGGCACTCAGTTAGGAAAATGATAAAAAAGTGAAGAGTCTCAGGTGCTTGTGTTGTAAATTCTTCAGGGCTGAGTGGTGGACGGAGGAAGTCATCATAGAGGTCTGGACCAAATAGAGAAGAAAAGAGAAAGTGAACGACTCATCAGACAAGACGTCACCAGTGAGGCCCTAAATGTAAGTAAACTATTTGCCAAGCACCTGTGTACCTGGTATCTACCACTATAGGGTCACTGTATGGAGAAAATGTTGGTCTTGATGTAATGGTTTATATTCAGTATTTTCATGGTGGAGATATGTGGTGATGATGTGGCGGTATTATTAGGTGCTTGTATATTGTTGTTGTTTTGTGATATTGGTCTTGGTATGCTGATTTGGTCAGTAACACTATGGTGGTTCTAGTCAGTATATGGTAGTGATAGTTGGCGGTATTATTTAGTATTTCTATATTGTTGCTTGGCAATATTGGTCTAGGTATACTGGTTTGGTCAGTAACATTATAGTGATGGTATTTGCTCGACTTTGTATATGAACTGACCCACAAAATACAGATAAACTGTACCTTGTATAATCCATCAAGAACTAAATCCAAAAACAATGGCACAGTTGCATTTTTTTTTCTTCTCATCCCAGAATTTTTTTTTTCTTTTTCCAGGGTGGTGATGGTTGTGGGCCGGGGGATGGGTGGGGCTCTGTCGGGATGGCCGAAATAGGGTGTGTAGCGGGGGGTTGGGTCTGCCGGAGGGCGGAGCCAGGGACAGAGTGGAGGAGGGGCCCAGACACTCCAGCTGTATGGGGCCCCAAAATTTCTGATGGCGGACCCTGGGGTCAACTCATTTTGTTTCAGGTCTACAGCTCCTACAGGGACCTTTGTGTCTCTATGGTAACAGAAGTAATCTGACCCTGCAGTCACATATTGCCTATGTCCCCTACACACTTGCAAACCTATCAAGAATAAGAAAATAAATAGAAGAGTATATTTGCAGGCTCAGACTATGCAACTTGTCTGTTACCATGGAGACACATAGGACTCCATAAGAGCTGTATACACAAAACAAAGATTTTTCAAGATGGCTCTTTTCACCCAGCATCTTGTCCAATGGAGCTATAGGTCAGCGTAGGGCCTCACATTTAGTTCAGATATAGGATAGATATGATGGATTACACTCTGTGGCATCAATCATACATGAGGGTCCCATGTTAAAAAGAAATAAAAAATATATCTAAAATTTTTTTCCCAAAATGGGATCCTATGCATGATGGGTGCCACCGAGTAGAATCCATCCACACAAATATACACCATGCAGTATATGTTTATTTACTGCATGCAGCTCTGCAAAATGTCTGGGCTCTCCGACGATGGATAATGCCTAAATGGAGGCCAAAATACATTTTTTTGCTATCTGTTTGGTAATATGGAGGGAAGGGGGAGGATCTTTGAATACCTTTATTGGATCCACGAAAAACGACATAAGCGCAGCATGAACGCAGTCTATCACTACTTACATATTTGCCTAAAGAGGATCCATCACGTCTCCTAAATGTCTGTTAGTAAATCCTTGTGAGATAACAATCCTGGAGCATCTTCTCTTAGATCTCTATGTTGTGCTGTTCCTCTGTTATTCCTCCTAGAAATGTATCCCTGAATCTGTCAGCTGGGCGTTACCATTCCAAATCTCAGAGGGGTCTGTCCCTGCACACACTGACTGTCAGCACTGATTGGATGATGTCAGACTGTGCCTCAATTGGTAACACCCATCTGACAGATTCAGTATTACATTTTTAGGAAGAGAAACAGAAGAACAGAACACAAACAGAGCTATAAGAGAAGAGGCTCCAGAATTGTTAAGGCATGTGGAACATGGCATAGGATTTTCTTAAATAGACATGTTAGCTAATATTACCCTGTGGACATGTTAAGCAAGTTTTCCCAGACTGCATGCTACGTATATGAACATAGCCTAAGCTGCATGTGCTAGCAATTTGAGTATCTACAGGACCTCCGTGCAAACATAGTTCTGGTTGGACTTGAACCCAGAATAACTAGGTACTAAGAATTGCGCCAACATTGATGACTTGCAACCTGATGGGAGCACGAGGAAGCTGTCCTACAGGTTTAGCTGCTGCAGTTTACTAGATCACTAATAGGACTAAGTGACAGATGACAAATCACCCAAATGTGGTGCAGATTGGAGCATTAGTACCTCTAAAATCACAGCATCCAGCCCTGCCCCGGGGTTATAATGTGAATCCAGAAACCGTGCAAATAGCATATCTGATACTGCAGTAACTGGAGATGTCCGTAAATCCATCCTGAACAGTGGATTTACACCTCCTTTGCTGGTAGCTTCTATGTAATAGCTGAGCAAAGCCGTGTAAATCTGATGGATAACAGCAAAGCAACCTCCACTTCAGCACTACAGAGGGCAAGTAGCTTGTCCACCCCGGATCAAAGGCTGCAGACAAGTGGCAGCACTCCAGTACATCAACCATCTGCGCTAATGGATTCTGCCGCTAACACCGTGTCAGATTAGTTTTAAAGGTGACTTCTACAAACACCACAGGTTACACATGCCATTAACTATCCTCCATGCAACAACCTGCATGTGTATTAGCCATCCCTGGAACCTGCAGATAACCAATGTGGTAGTTTAACCCTTCGTTTAGCAAGCATAAACCAAGGGGACAGGCAAACATTACTAAGGGAGTCACATCTTTAACCCCTTAAGCCGAACGCCTGAAAAGTATTAAATGACCAGAACTTTTTTTTTTTTTTGTCTCCTTGCGTTTCAACAGTTGTAACTTTATTATTTTTTTCAATGACGCAATTGTGTGAGGCCTCGTTTTATTCAAGACGAGTTTAATTTATGGGGGAATAGTTTAAGTTTCCTGATAAATGATTGTAGAATTTAAAAAAAATAATTATTTTTTTTTTTACACCAATCACATTTCACACTTAACTTGTTAGGCTAGGTTCACACGGCTTTACTGCGGGACGTAATTATGCCCCGCAATTACGCCGGGGGGACGGGGGCGGGAGCGGGCACCTCGCCGGCCCATTGACTTGCATTACCCGCGGCGCGTATACGCCGCTGGTCATTCCCATGTCCCTTATCTCCCCCCGCGGCGTATTCGCCGAGCAGGGAGAGGAGCCGTAATCCATAGTTCTCTATGAGAACTGTGGATTACCGTAATGACTGGGCCGTTTTCAGCCCGTAATTTGTGCACTCCGGCACGTAATTACGGACCGAAATACGGCCCATTTTAAGCCGTGTGAACATGGCTTTAGATTCATTCTACAGGTTATTACGGTCGTGTGGATACCTAATATGTGTGTGAAATGTATGCACAACTATTTTTTATTAAAAATACTTTATTTTTATTTTATTATTTATTTTTACACTTTTTTTTTACTCTTTTTTGTTACTTTTGTTTCTTTCTTTACACTTAGTAATGTATTAGTATATTCAGATATGCTAATAAATCATAATCTGTGTCAGTCTGTCACAGGCAGTGAACAGGACAGCTCACAGTCTGCCCTGGTCACTGGCTTGATACACAGATAGCCCTGGGGCTACTCTATGTCCCCAGGGCTGACTGTGCAGCCATTCCCCGAGGTCTGTCGGGTCACCAGGTGTCCCGACCACCCGACAGAGCAGGGAAACCCTTTGCGCTGCGGTGACGAACTTCGGCAATCAAAGGGTTAAAGCACAGGGAGCTGATGTTTCCCCCGCTCCCTGGTGCTTGCAAGAGCTGTGCTGGGAACAGGGCTGTATAATACAGCCCCGTTGCCAGCGCTGCTGCGGTGCTGGGCGCCGCAAACTCCGATGTCTGCAGTGACGCCAAAAGACGGTGGGCAGTCATTAAGGAGTTATAAAAATAAATAAATAAAAAAAATTTAAAAAAAAAACCCCTCACTCACATTTTCTGCCTACTCCTAATATCCGAGAAAACAGAGGAAGTGAGGCATAAAGGGGTTCTCTCATAAAAAAAAATAAGATTTAAAACACATTGGCACAGATAAATACACTGCTGTTGTGATTTAGTTTTGTTTAGGAGATAATAGGTGGTCGGTAACTTAGGGAGGCTTGTGTAAACAAGCAAGAGATAAAATCTCTCATTGCTCCAATAGCCCTGTCTGACCATGGTGACGTCACTCTCTGCTTAGAGCTATCAGTAGCACAGTAGTGTGTTTAGATTACTTACTGACAAGCTAAAACCCTTTAGAGCCAAGTAACCTTGTGTACTAGTTTACAAACCTCCTGCACTGATGTCCCTTTAACAGGCTCCACTAGAAATAGCTCAGCTGATATGTCAACCACTGCTGAAGAGCCACCCACAGCCTGAACAAGAAGTGTCTGAAGCTGGCTGTGAGGATTAGGTTACGTAAAATAGCCAGATGGAAAAACCTCTTTACAGAGAACCTGACAACCTAGTTTTTGTTGCCCAAATGTCAGGCAGCATAAAGTAGCGAAGGTTGCCTGGTACCAACCACGTGGGTTTTACTGTGAAACGCTGTGGTGCATTAGTGTACAACATGTCGTAAAGTTAGGCCTCAGCTAAACTGAAATCGCTCAGCCAAGTTTGCCTATGGGAAGAAAGCTGTTCATTTAGTTGAGGGGGCCGAAAAAGAAAAAAAAAGCGCAATGGATTCATCTCTCCTGAGCACGGCAGCTTCACCCGGTACGTGGCCTAACTTCACCATGCGTTTTACCCTATCAACAGTGCGTCAACTTCTATATTTGCTGATCACAAGGCATTATGGGAAAGGAGCTGGGAAGCTCACTGCGTGCCCATAACACCTTGTGATATGCAAATGCTTAGTAGTGGGCTAAAAGGCAATCAAAACACTACACACCTTAACTGGTGCTCTCTTCAAGGAGAGATGTTTCCCCTTTTCTCAGCCACTCATTGCCTCCCACCCAGTCAAGCAATATCGCTCTGCTCTACACTGATGAGGGGCAAAACCCCGAAACGGTCGTATGTAGATGAGCGATATTGGCTTGACTAATATTCCTTTTTGCTTCTCAAAGATTGAATGAATCAGAAGTAAATTGAGGATTTGTTACAACCAATAGAGGGCGCAGTGAGCTTCCCAGCTCCTTTCCCATAATGCCTTATGATATGCAGATGCTTAGTAGTGGGCTAAAAGGCAATCTAACACTACACACCTTAACTGGTGCTCTCTTCAAGGAGAGATGTTCCCCTTATATTTGCTGATGGCAGAACTGCAATGTAATAAGGACACTGCGTTCTTTTTTCACATTCATGCATTGACCGCGTAGTTTAATTGGTTCATCCACATTCAGATCTTGACCACATTGTGTACAGATTAGCTGAACTGCGGGTGGTTGAGGTAGCTGTAACTGAACTGTGCTCCGGAAACCCTTGTTATTGTGGAGGCAATATATTTAAAAGGGTGTCCCGATCTTGCAGTTTGATGGCATGCCAATAGGATATGTCAAAGGCTGATTGGTGCAGTAGCCCGAGGTGAGATTTGCACTTTTCTCTAGATCGGGCTACCGAAAGGGTCAACTCAGAATGGAGAGCTGGTCATGCTTGGGGACGACTCTCCATTCCATTCTATAAGAATTCTGAGTGTAGATGAGCGGTGCGTTCAGCTGTACTCAGAACATTGATATGCCATTTAAGTTTGATAGGTCTGGGTTCCACCTTTGGGACACTTTCCTATCTCAAATAGTCTCCAAAAAAAGGGAATCTCGCAAGAGGACAGAGTGACTTTTGATCACTAGATTTACTATTTTGCCATAGGCAAACTTAAACTCTATCAGTTCTCTATCTATAAAACACTAAAACGTAACTTTTATTATATCTAACTCTTAACCTCTATACACACTATTTAAAAACCCGATTTCTAACCTTACCATTTAACCCTTTCTACTTCTGAAGGACGGAATAGCTCCTTTTCTATTATCAAGTCAGGTATGACGTTTTAAATTGTGATTTCTCACCTCTGTCTACAAGTGTCACCCGCTGCAGAGGGTGTCACAAGGGGGCCTTATTTGTTTTGTGTCCATTTTGATTAGGGATGACTGCCAAGTAGGAGGCTGGGATCCTTACTGGAGTTAGTAAATTGCTGTGTATGTATAAGGCTTTTCTGTTAATAGGTGGTTTCTCACCAGACTTGATAATAGAAAAAGGAGCTATTCTTCCTTTCAGAAGTAGAAAGGGTTAAATGGTGAGGTTAGAAATCAGGGTTTTTTTTAATAGTGTGTATAGAGGTTTAAGCGTTTATACATAATAAAAGTTACGTTTTAGTGTTTTATAGATAGAGAACTGATAGAGTTTAAGTTTGCCTATGGCAAAATAGTAAATATACTTTCCTATCTCAAGGACAGGCTCCTGAAAGTCTCCGTTCTGCATAGAGAGGTGGTAAGAAAGATCCAATCAATTTCAATGAAAGTTGCAAATCGAGATAAGAAATGAATGGGAGTGTTCCGACCACCTCACCGGTTGAAACTTAAACTTTAAAGAGCCCGTTCTCAAGATAGGTGCAGGTCCCAGAGGTGGGACCACACCTATCCGACTCTGATGGCATATCCTATATGTATGCCATCAAAGTGCAAGATGGGGACACCTCTTTAACTAATGAAATAACACAGCTATATTAAAGGAGTTGTCTCATTACGAGCTTTCAGCCTGTCAGTGTCCCTGGTAAGTTGAACTGAGGGGCGTGGGTTCTTGGTCTGTCTGTTCTGCTCCCTTCCTCCCCTCCCATCAGCACACAGGCAGCTACGTAACTTCTATACAGGGGGGAGGGGGTTTGCTCTAAATTCACCCTGTGTGTGCCCGCCCAGGGTTTTTGCAGGAAGGGGCTGTCTAGGAGTTAGAGAGGAATATAAACGTGTGTAAAAAGCAGAGGGGTGCATGTGTTTTTTCCCAATCCCTGTTAGCTTACAAGTCCCACTCTGGGGGAAAACAAAGGGGAAATGTTTCTAATCAGGATGTTCACAAAAGGGAACATAAAGTATTCACAGCCCCCCGACTTATAAATTAGTATGCACAGTTCCAAAAACATATCATGATTATAGTAAAAAGACAGGGTCCTGCTGTCACATCTATTGTGTGAGGAGGGGGGAAGCAGGGACAACAGGGTTAATCCCGGCAGTCGGACACAGAGCCCAGGTCCTCCCCCCTCCCCCCTCCACTCCAAAGCATTCTGTGGGGGAGGGGCTTCTCTCCGACCTTTTCTTCAAAAAGGGGATGGCTTCGACCTGACGCCATAAGATAAGGACAAAAAGGTCGGCACAGAGATTTGGAAATGATTTAGTAAAAAAAACGGGCAAACTCCAAATAGTAGAACATTGAAGAAATAATTGAAAGGCTTGTTTTTTTAAAAAATCTTTAAAAAAAACCCAATCATTGTAGCAGACAACCCCCTTTTTGAGAAAAAAAACAAGAAACAATTAAAAGATGTAAAAAAAATGGGAAGGGACTTAAAAAAAGGGAAAACTAAAAAAATTGTTTAAAGGGGTTTTCGCTACAAGGATTGCTTTTAGTAAAGATCTTGCAAAAACAATCCTTTGCAAAATGTGTCCATTAACAGTGTCCCACCTATTTCCCAGAACCCCCCTTGATGGGCGCATCAGCTCCTTGGCCATTGCTACGACCTGTTTTACCTCTCATGATAGGCTGCCAGCACTGGTTCTTTAAAACTACAGACCGTTTACTCCTCGATAGGCTGCCAGCACTGGTTGCTATAGCTACAGACCGTTTATCCCATGATAGGCGCCAGCACTGGGTTGCTATAGTACGACCTGTTTACTCTCATTTTAGGTGCCCGCACTGGGGTTTCTATAGTTACAGACCTGGCTTCTACTGCAGCCTAGTAGAAGCCAGTAAACACGCCCCTGAATTCAAAATGAAACCAAGAAAACAGGACTGAGGTGAAATGAATCGATGTAGTGAGACAACCCCTTTAATACCATTTTGAGAGCAAAAATTGCATTCAGCATAACACTTTGAAGCACAACCACACACGTGTTTCCTTACCCTTAGGCCGTGTTCACACGGCTTATTCCCGACGGATTTATGAGCCGTATTGAGCTCACAAATCGGCCGTGAATAAGGGGCGGGACGGGGGCGGGGGCCGGAGCGCGGCGGGGGCGACGCTCCCGGCCCCATAGACAATGCATTGTTTACGGCATGTACGCGCCGTAAATAATGTGCATGTCACTTTCTCCCCCCGCGGCGGCTTCGCCGAGCGGGGCGGAGCGACGGAATCCACTGTTTCTCTATGAGAGCAGTGGATTACCGTAATGACAGGGACGGATTGGCGCCGTACTGAAGCGCAAATCCGGCGCGGAGTACGGCGCCAATCCGTGCCCAAATAAGCCGTGTGAACGAGGCCTTAGGCTAAATCCACACAGCACACGCAAATCGTCGGATTTTCGGTGGTTTTCGTATTTTCAAAATGCTGAAAATCTGAACGTTTAAGCAGTCCATAGACTTTAATAGAAAAAAGACCAGACCACTCGTTTACGCAAGTTGTTTTTTTTTCCGATCGTTTTCTGGTGCCGGCATTTTTAGGCACATGTGCCTAAATACGGTGGCCTTTTGCTGTCTGTTTACCATACAATCAATCGTATGGGCTGATGGCAAAGAAACGAGAACTGACCTGGTTTTTGAAAAAACAGTAACAAAAACCGCGATTGTGCATGGGCAAAAACGGTCGACTTTCGGACGGTTTTGTCCAATACTGTGTGGATCCAGCATTAGGATCTGGCCAAAACCACACCATTCTGCAGCAAATGGAGTTTGTCCGCATCTCGTGTGGCCATTGGTGGCCGTATGGGGCTGTGGTTCTTTTCCGCACCAAATCTGTGCCGTGTATTCCTACCATTAATATCACGTCAAGGACCTATTTTGTAATATAAAACAAACAATAAAAGCTCTCAACTTACAAAACCCATTTAAAAAAATGTGTACGCTACATTTAGTACTGTGTCAAGCCTATGGGAAAAGAAGAAGTAAGAGTACAGCTTAAAACAAGCAAATAGGTCACTTTCAGTCAGACAGATATATTGTGCATGCATGGACCGACCCCATGTGCATGAAGATTAGGCATTTGGTATGTAAATGACCCCGATACATATGCAAATTGTCCCCAGAGTTTGCTCTGGATAAAGTGAAGCGGGGGTGAATAGCTGCGAGCAGACAGCGCTGGTTTTTTGCACAACTTCTCTACATTCCAGACATGTAAAAGATTTAAAGGGCTCTTCAAGGAAGTAAGAAATAACTAAGTCTTGAAGATGCCCTCCCGCTGCGGCTACACTTCATCATCACACACTGCTCCGCATGTTCACTGGGAACGGAAACCTCTACATTTGTGTGGACGGTAAAAATAGGTTTTCGGGTTGCTAAAAATTCAGTTCAAAAGCGGAAAAAAAGAGTAATATCCATGGCACTCACCAAATCATTAATATCCGTATTTATCATCCGGAGGGATAGAACATAGGATACGTCCTCACTCAGCGACGGCCAAGAGGAAGCGCGGGTGTGCCCGAAACGGCCGTCGCCGAGTGAGGACGTATCCTATGTTCTAGACAACAATATTTGGTTTTGCACATCCAAAATACTTTTTGGAAAAAAATGAGCATAGGTGCACACTGGTGCGGCAGCAATATACATACCTCCACCCTCCTTCATAGGTTTTTAAATCAATGCAGTGTACCTAGTAGCTGGAGCCTTCACTCCCTGAAGTATGAAGGTCTGAACAGGCCCTAAACAGACATTACGTTAGTGTAGGTTCCCACCTGCATTTGAGGTCCCCTTGTTGGTGGGCTTAAGCCGTTTTGATCAAAAATGTGAACTAAGAACCTCAAAAAATGTTTCATGTATGCCAAGTAGCAGAAAAGCTTTTTAAAAAATTCCTATGTGCCTTTTAAGGGCATGTCCCCACTGCACGGGTTTTCGGCCGTTTTTTCAGGCGGTTTGCGGTTTTGCAGACCACCTGAAAAACCAGCCGAAAATGAGCACAATGGGCTCCTATGGAAAATCCATGCTTTCCCGTCCAGCGTTTTTTCCGCCCGCGGTCTGCCCGCAAAACATTCTACAAGCACAATCTTCCGTCCGGTTTTGGGACGGAATCTGTGCCTGTGAATGTGAAGGGGGGGGCTTTTCTCCGCTCATCGCGGAGAACAGGCGCCCCCCCCCCCCCCTCCCCGTAGGGACGGCCGCAAACCCGGATGAATACCGGTCGGATAAACTGACCAGTATTTGTCCCTTACCGTGTGAACGCACCCTAATCTTTCTTTAGTTAATAGTATCCTATGTTCTGTCCCTCCGGATAACAAGTTGCTAAATCAATACGGATTTTAATAATTTGCGAGTGTCGTGGATATTCCTCTTCTTTCCGCTATCGAGTTGAAACCTTCTCTGTTGTTACCACTGTGCACCACATTGTCATTTATATATATTGAGGTCCACATGGGAATGCTGGCCATGGACTATTAATGCTGATTGGCAGTGCCGCGACTTTGTATTTTTCTCCCTGCCACATTAAAAATTCTATTCAGCAATTTGTTAGTAAGGGCCAAGTCCACACGACACAGGTTTTTTGTTTTTGGATTTTCAGACGGTTTGCAGAGTAGGAAACTGTCTGAAAACCAACAAGCAACCATCCCAATAGGTTTTCAGCCAGACGGATTTTCACAGCACCTGCATTCCCAAAAAACTTGGAGCATGCACAATCTTCCACCTGTTTTCAGGCAGAAGCTGTGCTAATCCATGTTTAGAGGGACGGCTGAATCCGGACAGAATCGTTCCCCAAAACCATTGAAAAGACGAGAAAATACTGGTCTGATTCTTGAACAGAATCTGACCGGCATATTACACCTGCCTTGTGACCATTGCTTTCTGGAACAGCTGGGTGACAACCTGTAAGTTTCTTATTAGGGTATGTTCACATGCAACAGATTTGTTACAAAAATGTCTGGGAGTGAAAACCTCAGGATGGGAAGGTATCAGCAGCACGGATATCTGCAAACCCCATTCAGCATGTGCCAAATATGAACTTCCAACGTGATGGTCTTTCTTCCATACCAGATCTGCCTAGGTCACGTGTCAAACCCGAATCCAGCCGCCATGTCATTCTATTGGCCCGCGACAGCTTAGACATAGCAAGCAGGGATGAACAAGGTGCAGCTACCCACAGGCAGAAGTAGAAGTACCAGCACAGAGAGCAGGCGCCATCTTGGATTCAGAGCTCCGGCACACCGCTCCATAGTGCTCTGTTCAGCAATTCGCTGGCGGTGGCACAGCTCCGACAGCTCTATCCAGGCCCCATAGCCACCCTCCAATTTTGGAAGCTTAATAGTAATGAAGTGGAATGGAGTTGGCGGTTTTATAACCTTGAAAGGTAATCTACTGCCAATTTTTTTTGTTACTAATTAAAACAAGATACTGATATACATTTTTTTTTGTTTTCAGCTGTTTTAATTTTCTGATTGCAGATTTTTTAATTCTGTTGTCTGGAGGCGGCCATCTTGCCTGAGCTGCTTTTTACAGCCTTTATAGAAATGCTTTACTGCAGCTTCATGGACATAAGAACCTGTGAACAGGAGTAGACCAATTCACTTCTATAGGACAGTTTTCTAGACTCTGTCTGTGACCTGGGAAGAAGAGAGGATGAGCTGTGACATCTCCCATTGTGAATGGTGGATCCTGTGTTATTTATACACATTGGTGTCACCTTTCAGTGTATTCCTGCCTGTGCTGATAATGAAGAGACTGCTGAAAAAGTTTCCTCTACAGAACAGGAAGTGGCAGACTATTATACGTCCTAGTGGCCAAAGTGAAAACTGCAGGATTTCAGGATTTAAAAAACAAAAACAAAACATTGACAGTGATATGGAAAATTTAAAAAAAAACACCACCAAAAATTCTTTATATCATGTCATTATGTTAAACACATTATTTAACAATAGATCATTTTCTGATGACATCTCCTTTAGGGCATATCTTGGTTCTTTACTTACAATATTGCACACCATAGATTGAGGGCAACTATAATTCTGATGTAGCCCCTTGTGAATTTCATCGATTTACGCCTATGAGGTAATATATTTTGTGTAGGGATCACCGCTCTGGATCCCCCGACGTTTTGGGAGGTGAGCTTAAAACAAAACTTTGACAAATACGTAAACTAAGATCCCCCGGTTTTTTTATATTTTCCTTAGCAGTAATGCATTTCCAAAATTTTTATATACCGAGGTTTTTTTCTTAGCTTTGTGTGCCACTGATATTTGTATTAGATGTATGTATTGCCTTTTCAGTGTGCACCTATGCTTGTGTTTTTCAGAGCCAACGTATGTTTTGTAGCCCCTTGTGAAAAGGTACAAACAGCTGGGTCTGCTCACCCATCCAAATTTACAATCCCGAGCGCAAATAGGGTGAAGCCAAAGAAAATCCTTTATCTATTGCCAATGGTGCAAGTTGGAATTTCAGCTCCATGCACAAGCAGAACAATACATTAAAATATTTTTTTTATTGAAGAAACATAAAAATATGGTTAAATAAAATCCAAGTAACAGCATAAAGGTATTGGTATGATATCGGTGTCCTAAATAGGCATAACTGAGTTCATGGCTGACGCGTTTCA
Organism: Phyllomedusa bahiana; assembly: GCA_025379985.1. NCBI lineage: Eukaryota > Metazoa > Chordata > Amphibia > Anura > Hylidae > Phyllomedusa > Phyllomedusa bahiana. The sequence goes on along the minus strand of JAODAL010003782.1, from coordinate 118,767 downwards.
GGCAAATTAGCGTCCTTACTCATAGCCTTGTGAAAAGGAGTTTGACACCTCTGGCCTAGGTTAAGCAACATTATGTTATAAAAGGAAATATCACTGTATAATTGCAAACTGTAAGGGCTCATGAATCGAGCACAGTGTGGCTCCGAGTTATAGGAACCCATAATAATCTACTTACAGCAATATCTCCTCTGTCATCACAACGCCATGCCGCACAGTTATTCTCCCTAATTGTCTCTTAGTAACATGTCTCATACGAGACATACCGCCACCATAGTGGCTCCTGAGTCCACACCGCACAGGCTTTGTAGACAAAACCTATATTCAACATAGTGATATAAAATATGCAGGAGCTTATCTGTCGTGACTACGGTGCAAGTTATTTGCTTGCTTACATACTCTATGTATGGGTGAATATCCTTTTTTGGAAGTCTCAGCCAGAATTAAAAAAAAAAAAAAAAAAAACCTGACAACATAAAAAAAAAATGCAAATTTGGCTAAAATAAAAAATTCTGTAATTTTTTTTTAATCTCTTTAGCAGTGAAAAACAGCAAAAAATATCTGAAACATTTCCCGACACATAATATAAAAGAACAGCTGAGCTTTCAGCAAGTAGCGCTGTCATCACGGCATCCACCCAACACACAATATAGTGGGATCTGTGGGAACTCGGAAATGAGTTTTCTATTCATCGGTGGTTAGTCATTATATTTTATGTTCCTGTTAACCTCTATTATACATATGTGGTAAACCACATTCTGTTCTCCCTCCCAAATCACCACATACACACTCCTAATACCAGAGAGCCCTGCACTGGGGTGTAGTACCAGTCAAATAAATCTTAAGCCTGTGGCAGGCAATGGGCACATGTGCTGTAGGCAGAGGACTCACAGGCTCAATATGGCTTCAGAAAGGAGAGACGAAAGACAGCAAATAGACTTGGGCAATAACATGTTAACCCCTTTAAAGGGTTTTCTCACCACAATGATTGGTTTTTAACATGTAGGCGAAGATAAAGACCATTACCAAATACATTGCCGATTCTGCTTTGACTAGAAGACCCAGGAGAGTTTATCTACAGCTTGTGTACACCAGGTTCTCGAGGTTACCAACCAAATATCGCTCTCTGCTCTGATTGCTCCAAGCAGCCCTGTCTGACCATGGTGAGTCACTCCCTGCTGAGTGCTATCAGTAGCACAGGAGCTTGTTTATTTAAGTTAATGACCAGCTTTAATCCTTTAGAGCTTGTCATTAAGGGCCCGTTTACATGGTAATGGACAAATACCAGTCGGTTTATCCAACAGGTATTTGTCCGGTTTGTGTGCCATGCACACGGCCGCGGGCGGGCGGCTTTTCTCTGCGAAAACCGGACGGAACAATGTGCATGTTGAATGTTTTTTGGATGGCCCACGGGCAGGAAAAGCGCCGGGCGTAAAACCCGTGCAGTGGGGACTGCTGCTCGGGTTTTCCATAGGAGCCCATTGTGCTCGTTTGTGGCCCGTTTTTCAGACGGTCTGCAAAACCGGCCGCAAACCCGTGCCATGGGGACATGCACTAAATGATGTTAAAGCAATGTAAGCAAGAATGTTGTCCCCACAATCATATATAGACGACTAAATTGAGAAATCTACAATTAGAAAATAGAAAAGGCAAAGAAGAAAAGAATATGGATCAGTGTCTTGTTTTAATAAGTAAAAAAAAATAATTGGTGTTTTTTTTTTCTTGTGTATATCATGCTGTTTGATTGTTTAACATTGAGATTAATGCTTTTACATGGCTGCATGTCTATGTTTCTTTCTGTGTTTTATAAAGAAAATGTTTAATAAACTTTAAATTTAAAAAAAAAAAAAAAAAAAAAATTGCCGACAGATTTATTTTAAAGAGAAATTCAGATTTACAGCACATGTTCAGCACATGCTCGGGGACAGCTCACGGCACTTAAGTCAAATATAGCTATAGCCCTCATACATCTTTGGTCTTTGATGGGCTGTTTTATGTTAATATATTCATTTTTACTGTATAAAAAGTCTATTTAACTACTTTATGCAGAGACATCCTTTGAGGGAAAAAAAGCACTTAGGGGATCCTGTAAGCCACTGTGTACCTATATCCAGACATGTGTTGGAGCCTTTGGTGGAAGAACAGATCAAGAACTCCTCGGTAGCAGCACCTTCATTCAGAGGCTTAAACACAATGAGAATATAATCTGGTAGATGTGGTTCCTACCCCTGGGACACAGAGAACCAAGATCTTAAAGCGGTTGTCTCATCTCAAAGTTTCATAGGATGCATGAATGAAATAATGCTACTTTGCTCTGTCACTTCCTGGTCAAGCTGTCTGTAATTAGCTTATGAGCTCTGTGTATTCAGACTTCTCTGTTCTTATGTTTATTAATCTAGATTAGCTCAATTACCTTCTGCCAGGACAGAAGAAGCTGCTGAGTTAAAGTAAAAAGTAGAAACTACTGTCTTTTGTCTGAAAGATCAGATAACACACAAGCTCTCACTGCTGGCAGTTCTGTGCTGGCTGCCACCTGTGTGATGACGTCACTCCCTGCTATCAGATAGAACCAACAGCAGGGGGGGGGAGAAGTACACAGGTCGGTCACTTGGGAAACCAGACAGAGCTCAGAAGGTGATAAAATCACTTGTAGCTCCTTAACAAAGAACAATGAACAAAGCAATATATTTGGAAAATGTCTTCATTTAGTGTTCCCTACATGTTGAAAGCTAATCTTTGTAGCATTTTTTTTTTAACTATTAAACCATGTCAGTAGTAGTATTCCACCAAATTAAAAATCAGATCCTCCTGAATCCTCATTTACAGCATACAATCTTCAGAACCAACTAAAAACTTTAGATTCTGTTGATTACTATTAGACAGAGAGAACTAAATGCCGAATAAATTATTTGCCAAAACAAGCGAATGCTTTAAAGGAGTTTTACCACTGCACAAAATCCATTGAGCCCAACTCGTAGCTCACTAGCAGCCAGCCTCGGAGAACGGGAAAATGGACGCACTCTCGCAGTGCTTCCTGTTTGTTTCTAGGGGAGTTCCAAATATAACTGGGCCAGTGTGCTCAGGTATATATTTAGAGCTCAAACACACATGAATAGGGGGCAACTGCGCAAGCGCGGCCATCCCCCCGGTCGTTGAGGCTGGCATGTAGTGAGCTACGAGCTGGCCTCAAGAAGGATTTTGCAACATGGCAAATTGCCTTTAAAGGTGCTGGGTCATGATAGTCATTTGGTACCTTAACACAGGATAGGTGATAAATATCCAACTGCTGAGGGTCCTACCACTGGGATCCTCAGGATACCTAAAAAGTGCTCACACAGTAAGGAAGTCTTCAAATGCAGCAGTGGACAAACATGCTTGCTCAAAGGACTTTGGTGTGCGAGTGCAGTAAGGAAAAATGTGTTAGCGACCAGTAAGGGTCCCAGTGGTGGGATCCCCAGCAATGAGATGTTCCATCACCTAGCCTGAGTATAAGTGATAGACTATCATGGCCCAATCCTTTTACATGGTCCAATCCTTTGACAGTGAAGGAAATAATTATTTGATCCCTTGCTGATTGTGTATGTTTGCCCACTGACAAAGAAATGAACAGGCTATAATTTTAAGGGTAGGTTAATTTTAACATTGAGAGATAGAATATCCAGAAAATCACATTGTATAAGTTATATAAATGTATTTGCATTTTGTAGTGAGAAATAAGTATTTGATCCCTCTAGCAACACGACTGAATAGTGACAAAACCCTTGTTGGCAAGCACAGCAGTGAGACGTTTTTTGTAGTTGAGGTTTTTGCACATGTCAGGAGGAATTTTGGTCCACTTCTTTTTGCAGATCATCTCTAAATCATTAAGATTTTAAGGCTGTCGCTTGGCAACTTGGAGCTTCAACTCCCTCCGTAAGTTTTCTATGGGATTAAGGTCTGGAGACTGGCTAGGCCACTCAATGACCTTAATGTGCTTCTTTCTGAGCCAGTCCTTTGTTGCCTTGGCTGTATGTTTTGGGTCATTGTCTTGCTGGAAGACCCAGCTATGACCCATTTTTAATGTCCTGGCGGAGGGAAGGAGGTTGTCGCTTAGGATTTTACAGTACATGGCTTCATCCATTCTCCCATTGATGCGGTGAAGTAGTCCTGTGCCCTTAGCAGAGAAACGCCCCCAAAACGTAATGTTTCCAACTCCAGGCTTGACAGTGGGGACAGTGTTCTTTGGGTCATAGGCAGCATTGCTCTTCCTCCAAACATGGCGAGTTGAGTTAATGCCAAAGAGCTCAATTTTTGTCTCATCTGACCACAGCACCTTCTCCTAATCACTCACAGAATCATCCAGGTGTTCATTAGCGAACTTCAGACGGCCTGCACATCTGCCTTCAAGAGCAGGGGGACCTTGCGGGCCCTGCAGGATTTTAAACCATTACAGCGTAATGTGTTACCAATGGTTTTCTTGGCGATTGTGGTCTAAGCTGCTTTGAGATCATTAATAAGTTCCCCCGTGTAGTTTTAGGCTGATCTCTCACCTTCCTCATGATCATGGATACATGAGATTTTGCCCCAGATCGATATCAATTGACAGTCATTTTGTATTTCTTCCATTTTCTTGCTATTGCACCAACAGTTGTCTCCTTCCCACCCAGCATCTTACTTATGGTTTTGTAGCCCATTCCAGCTTTGTGCAGGTCTATGATCTTGTCCCCGACATCCTTAGAAAGCTCTTTAGTCTTGCCCATGTTGTAGCAGTTAGAGTCTGGCTGACTAATGGAGTCTGTGGACAGGAGTCTTTTGTAAAGGTGACTATTTAAGACCGCTGTCTTTATTGCAGGTACCGAGTTGATTAGAAGCATCTAACTGGTCTGTAGCTTGGTAGGGGATCAAATACTTATTTCTCTCAGCAAAATGCAAATACATTTATATAAATTTATACAATGTGATTTTAAGGATTTAATTTTTGATATTCTCTCAATGTTAAAATGAACCTACCCTTAAAATCATAGACAGTACATGTCTTTGTCAGTGGGCAAACTTACAAAATCAGCAAGGGATCAAATAATTATATCCTTCACTATAAGTTCTAAAAATTTAAAATATCAGGGTTTGAACAACAACAGATTGTAACCGAGAATTAAAACACTATTGACATCCATTAGGATCAGTCCTCAGGGAGGATCCCCATGTCTTTGCCAGGCTAGAGAGCAGTTACATATAGAGACCCTTGCTCTGAACAACCTGTCTTGTATTAATCAGACAACACATAGATATAAGTAGACATTCTGTAATTCTTAATGACCCCTGTGATGGCAATACAGGGAAAATGAACATTTACGGCCTCGTTTCTCCACAGATTACAGCTGATCACTGGAGATTCTAACAAAGGGACACTTTTTGTTAGAAGGGTACCTTGACAATAAGATGATCACGGAGGATTTGTTAAAAGCGGAGACCCCAAAAAAGCAATAGGTAAAAAGGTAGATTTCTATCCCAATGAAAAGAAATGCTTAAATGGGTATTCCCATCTGAATGGTGAACAGGTATCAAAGAGTCTCCAGCTTACAATGAAGAGCTAGCTGCACTTCCACACGACTCTTCATTCTGTTCTATGGGAGTTCCAATTACAGAAGAACACACTGCTCCCCTCTACTCAGTACTCCCACAGAACAGAATAGTTGTGCGCAAGCGTGATCAACTCTCTGTTCTGAAGCGGAGACTTTTGGGGGCCTGTTCTCAAGATCGTTTCGGGTATCAGAGGTGGGACCTACGCCTATCACACCTTGATGTCAGATCCTATCAATAAGTGCGATATAGGAACACCTCTAACTTTTATTATATCAAACAAAAATTCATAGAAGGAGTAATCTGTCTCCTTGGGGAGAGCCACCAATAAATTGGTCGGTGTGAGGATTTACTCGCCTTTCAGACCTCACTGACTGTTTTGCAAACAGCAAAGGCTTCTGGGAAAAGAGTGGAGGAGCTCCACAGAACAATCTATTGGATGTAGTTATCCTCAGTTCACATGTAGCTCGCAGGAGCCTTGCAATGTGAAAGGGATTTAAGCCAAACCAGTTAAGTTCATCTACAGACAGCTGTTTCGGGGTATTTGCCCCTCGTCGGTGCAGAGTACAACTTACTGATTGGCTGGGTGAGAGTGGCTTAGGCTGGGTTCACACGGCTTATTTGCGGGGCGTAATTACGCCGTGTGGACGGGGGCGTAGGGCCGGCACCTCACCGGCCCATAGACTTTCATTACCAGCGGCATGTATACGCCGCTGGTAATTCACATGTCACTTATCTCCCCCCCTCGGCGTATTCGCCGAGCAGGTAGAGGAGACATAATCCATAGTTCTCTATGAGAACTGTGGATTACCGTAATGACTGGGACGTATTCCAGCCATAATTTGCGCACTACAGCGCGTAATTACGAACTGAAATACGTCCCATTTTAAGCCGTGTGAACATGGCCTTACAAGGGTGAATCTCTCTCCTTGGGGAGAGCCACCAATAATTTGGTCGGTGTGAGGATTTACGCACCTTTCAGACCTCACTGTTCTGCATAGAGCAAAGGCTTCTGGGAAAAGAGCTGAAGAGCTCTACAGCGCACTCTATTGGATGTAGTTTTCCTCAATTCACATGATTTAATTCACAAGATTATGTATCTGTATTCCTTTTTATTCCTTATGGAATTTGTATTCTTTTTGAAAAACTATTGGTTTTATGTACACTTCATCTCTGCAACCAAAATGGGGAGAGAACAAAGGCTTTTATGGATTAAAAACAAATGGCAGCAAGGGAATATCTAGACATCTGGTTGGGGACCTGACAACAAAAGTGTGAAAAGCTTTAGACTTGGTGCTAAAAAGTACAACAACAGCTATCAGAAGACACGGTGAAGTCAGGCAGAAGAGGCATACATACCCAGCCCAGACGTGTTAATGGCTTTCACGGACTTCTTCATCTTGTAGAGAATCGTGCGGTCAACGTCCAGGGCCTGTGACAAAAAAAAAAATGGAAGTCGATATGTAAGAATGGGCGCCTGTTACGCTTTCATCTATCAGCTAGAGAGAGATGCTTTGGTCAGCAGTAGAAGTATAGAGCATAAATTGTGCTAAGTGCAGAAATATAATCAATAAGACACTTTCAATTAACTCTGTGGTCGGAAGCCACTTAAGAAGCAGAGGTTTTATTTCATGCTGAATTGCTGTGAATACTAGAAGGCTTAATGGCATTACACAACTATACATTAAGCGCAGTCCTTTCCTATTGCTTCTGGAGTATCGATATATTCCACAGCACCTTTCAGACATTGCAGACACTCAGACCATGTCCCTTCTTGTTCTTACAACCTAAATTTCCCCCTTCCACAGATACAGGTGTAAGGAGGAAATGAGTTGAGCCTAACATTTGGATTCAAACCTATGAAGGGAGAGCGACAATAATAAAAGCAGAAAAGAACAATTCACTGGAATCATTTCTCAGAACGTGGAACTTAGCCAATCCACAGTTATCCTACCTGGAAACCTATAACTGAAAGGGAAACTAAAGCTAATTTTTTATTTGATACTGATACATATTCTGTTCTTCTTTACAAGAAGAAAATAAAAATTGCTGTCTGTATACGATTATAGGGCGGCCATCTTACCTGCGCTGCTTTGAACAGCATTTAGAGAGATGCTTTTCAGCAGCTTCATGGTCATATGAGCCTGTGAACAGCAGTAGACCCATTGACTTCTATAGGATAGTTTTCTAGGCATGCTATGTGACCTGGGAAGAAGTCACTGTACAGGGAGGGCAAGCTGTGACTAGCTGCTATTGTGAACGGTGGATCCTCTTATCTATACATATTTGCATCACCTTTTAGGCCCATTTAATGGGCTTCTGGGCAAAGTGGTTCCCTGGGCATGACAAGCCACTGAGAACAGAAGGCTTCTGTTCAGGTAGAAAGGCAGACAAAGAGGCATGTGCAGTCATGTAGAGTAGCTGGAGTGTAAGCCCCAAGAACCAACTCCACTGGTGGGCCCCAAAAATCAACTTCATTGGTGGGCCTCAGGCACCCCAGTCCGACACGGCCTATAGACATGTATGTGTCGCCATATGTGGATAAAAATTTGATGCAACTAGGGCCTGATAGAAGTGGTTTCTCAACCTGTTGCTACAGAGCTGAAATCATAATGCAACACAAAGCTTTTTCAATGCGTAGATAAGGAACTTTCCTTCAAAGTGGGTTTTACCACCACAATTTAAAGGATATATTTAGATGGAGCACAAATACTACAGACTATTTACAACCTGCAACACTTCCCCAGGTACTTCTGCAGGAGCAAACACACACTGAATTGGTGCAGATTTTAACCAGTGGATATTTAGTATGTTAAATATAAATGAAACATATCAAGGTGTTTAAAATCCCAAAAATTTCATTGTGGATTTGCTGCAAAATTTGACTTCACTACTAAAATTAAATTAAAAAAAAATCTGCAGCATACCCACAAAACAAACTGACATGCTGCAAACTTAAAATCTGATCCCATGACCTACAGCTTTCTTCACAGAGTTCAGGGGCACGTTCTCGCAATAGGTGCGGGTCCCAGAGGTGCAACCCACACCTATCAGACATCTATCCCAGCCATATGCCATAAATGTCTGAGATCAGAAAACCACTTTAATCTTTTATGACCCTAAACAAATAGGTGAGAAAACGTCATAATCCTTCCCATCCTACTCCCTTTACACACATCTATGTACTAAATCTGTCAGCAGAACACAGTCCCCATTAATGGCAGTCTGGATAAGAGTACACAGGCTACCATAGTCCAATACTGACAGGGAAGCAATGTGTTATTAAAAGGTGGCTTTAATAATGGAGAACTATTGTATGTGAATGTGACACAGTTTATAGGACTATATTTCATGGTGCAATTTCCAAATTCATTAGTCAAGGGTCATCAAAGGTCCTCCGGCTGACTTCATCCAGGTGAGAGTGCTCACAAAGCATTAACTGGTGAGAAACGAGCTATGCAGCAAGGCTGGAGGTCACCTGGAGATCAGCTTGTGCTGACAGTGAAGACAAGTCTGGCTCCAGCCTAACCATGCTCTCCTAAAATCAGCGCCAGGCTCGGATGGCCGAAAAGACTAATCTTACCACAGTTCCTGCTGCCGCTCTCTTCCTGTAATTTGGCCTCCTTTTTTCGATCAATTTATTCTTACTTACTCGTATACTGTGATTATAAAGGGAATCTTCTATTACTAAATTAAAGGGGTTATCTCACTACAAAGATTAGCTGTTAACATGTAGGGAACGTTAAATCTAGACTTTTTACACATACATTCCACTTCTGATTTTTTCCCTGGTCAGGAGATCAGAGAGATTTTATTCGCTCACAGGTTTCTCTGGTTACCCTCCTGCTCTTCCCTTCTCTCTCTGCTCTTTGTCTTATCGGATAGAAGGGAGTGATATCATCATAGGACAGCACACAGGACACTGGCATCTTGAGAACACAGTAACTTATCTCTAACAAACAAATAATTTTACTTTAGGGTATGTTCACACGGCTTATTTTGGGGCGCAGTTCGCCACGTACTGCGCTCAATACGTGCCGTAATGCGCCTCATAATTACGGTAATCCACAGTTCTCATAGAGACCTATGGATTAGGCCTCCTCTCCCCGCGCGTACAATGCGTATTGTACGCGCGGGGAGATAAATGGCATGTAATGAATGTCTATGGGGCCGGCTCCCCCCCCCCTCTCCTCCCCCGCCCACATCGCGCGACTACGCTCGCATCAGCGCGACTCCTGTTCAGCCGGCGTAATTGCGTGGCATTCTGTTCAGCCCAGAATTAGGCTGTGTGACCATACCCTTACTTTGAGTTCTGAAGCTCTCTGCACTATAGATTATATCTCCTGCACTCAATGACCGTGCAATTAGAAGAGCTGGGAATATGGAGCCGATATGCTAATCAATATTATAGACCACCTCTAGCCTGACCAGGAAGATACAGGAAGCATAAATCTAAAGCTGCTTGTGGCTCAGTAAAACAGCATGGTGAGACAACTCCTTTAAAATAAGATATGGATAAATATTCTTTCCTTCTTAGCGCTGTTTTTTGATTGTAGATTTTATATTTCTATTTTTTTTGGGGGGGGGGAAGGGTAGAATTATGGGGACAGCCATCTTGACCGTGATGTTTTTAACGGCATTTAGAGAAATGCTTTACAGCAGCTACATGGAAATAGGAACCCCAGCAGCTTCATGGTCATATGAGCCTGTGAACAGCAGTAGACCCATTGACTTCTATAGGAGAGTTTTCTAGGCATGCTCTGTGACCTGGGAAGAAGTCAATGTGCAGGGAGGGAGAGAGGTTGAGCTGTGACTATGCCCTATTGTGAATGGAGGATCCTGGTGTCACCCGTGTTGATAGTGAGGAGAATGCTAAAAAAAAATGCTCTATAGAACAGGAAAAAAAAAAAAGTCAGACTATCATTAGGCCTGGTGACAAGAGTGAAACTTGCAGGACTTGAGAGTTTAAAAAAAAAAATAAAATGTAATCTGAAAATTTATGGAAAGTTCCTCTGTCAGGTGATGGAGGATCCCGGACTATTAAGAGGGATCCACATGGAATTACAAGCATCCCAGTAGTCCGCCCATCGCGGTTTGGCGGGAATTTCTTCCCACGAGCAGAATTTGGCCCTGGACTTGTGACATTCACCACTGACCAGCTATTGGACCAATGACATGCTGCTGTTAACACTAATGCCCAACAATGGGGAGCTTACTGGGGACCATAGAGTAGGTCATAGGACCCATTTAGGTGGTCTGGATCGACCATCAGCATATCCCTGAAGAGCATGTCGGACCAGCCGCCCTTCCTCCTTTCTTACGGTCAAGGCTTTTTCGTTGTAAAGAGCAGTGTCCCTTGCTAAGTGACTGGACAAATATTGCTTTAATTCTTATCGGGCTATGAAGTTCTTAATTTCTTGGTTATGGTTTAATGTTGATTTATACGGTATTTTTCTGACTATAAAACACTTTTTCCCTCAAATAATAGGGCTAAAACTCTAGTATATCCTAGCCTGCTCAGTATGCTATTATAACGGCTATTCGTTACAGCTGTGACCCCCCTCTAGTGGCTGGTATCAGAGATAACGCTAATCATGCCCTTTTAACCACTTTGATACCACGGCAAACACAACCGCAGTATCTAAGTGGTTGAAAAACTGCTGTATACCATTCTCTTACCCAGTTGGCCCCCCTGCAACACAATTGCAGGGTGCTGGCCAGCTGTTTCGGCAGCTGAGGGCTTACTAATGCATTTCTATGGCTGCCATCTGACTACTCCTATCACGTCCTGCCTGAGGCAGGGTATAAAGGGAGAGCCATTACTGTACACTGTTCTGCAAGATATTGCTACTGTGCCCTCCTAGTCGTTAAAGGGGTTTTATCATGAAGTAGAATTGATGCGGGAAGCTTGCAAATTAAATAAACATTTTCACCATTCATTATTATTAAAAATTCTGCACCGTTTTTGTTTTAGCTGCTCCTTTAGTGATCCATTGTTTACAACTGGTCTCCAGGGGATATGACCAGGGCGGAGAGCTTCTCAGTCCTGGTCGCACATGCTCAGACATCACTTTTCTCAGGCAGCTACTGAGTGTTCAAACCCTAGGTGCTGTCATTCTACTCCCGTCCTCTGTGCTCCTTAGTAATTAGTCAAACAGTGCAAATAAATAAAAAAGAAACCTCAATCAGCTCTGTGCATTGATAAAGAGAAAAAAAAAAAAACTCAGGTTTGGTTCCTGCAGGGATTTGAACCTAGGACCCTTGTGCCTGGAGGCAAAAGCTTTACCTCTCAGCTACTCACAATGCTTTACATAAAAATATCTTTCTTTGACTACAAAGACGAAAGGCCTGGTGATGTCATCCTGCTGGGTCACATGATATGCAATTAAAACAAATCACACAAGCCCCCTTCTGAGCACACAGCGCTGAATGCAGGAGGTACGAAATGAGATCGTGGCAAAACCCCTTTAAGTACCCTAGGAGGACTGAAAGTACAAAGTGTAAAAATTTAAAAAAAAACACACAAAAGTATTTTAAGTCACCCCTCTTTTGCCACTTTAAAAATAAATAAAAATATTATAATATTTATTTCACCTATATTCCACCATAAGCTATCAAAGTCTATGGAGGGATTAAATGAGGTGTTGAAACCTATAACAAAGAGGATGTGGCCAAGCTTTACCCACATTCCCGTCGTTTCATTTCTGTAATGTATTAGTCATGCTCTGTAATACCATTAATATATATATTAAAGAATTTTCACCATTTTCCCCCCAAAATTGCCAAAAATATGGAAAGTTCTTCCACCCATAAGCAGCAGTCAGTACTGTATACTGACACAGGTCAGATGGAGCATGAAGATGCTGAGGGTTATGAATGGTTGGCTAAAAACAGCAGGAATAGAAATCTTAAGAAGAAACCCAAATATCTTCCAGTCTGTGAGCACAATGTATTGTGCAGTGTCAGGGGACATCACATGAGCAGTGCTACCGGGAATGTCAGCTGCCAATCACCACCACTGCCGCTCTGCCTGGCACAGGATAATGAACCACGGCTAAAAATCAGAGCGCCACTATTTATTTACCTCTTTCCATAGGAGGTATAGATGAGCCCTTAAATGGCCACTGCCATCAAAAAGGAGTCTTTTTGATAAAACTAATTTTTTTTAGAATTTCTGGCAAGATTTTTTTTTTATTATTATTTGGGCAGTCCTATGCAATTAAACATTCTTTAGCTGTGAGAGAACTTTTAGCAGGGCAGAGTAAGCTCACTTTACAAATAGTAGGTAATGACAATTACTGCTCTATTACAACAGCTCCAAAAAAATTTGAGAACAGCACGACAGTCCAAAGCACATATAGCGATGACAAGTCAAAAAAAAGACTTTCTGGGGTATATGAAATTTAACAGCATCCAAACACAGGCCGGTCCCAGACCTATATACTCACAGAAGAAAGAGAGGAAGCAGCATAGTATACACTCAGAAAATGTATTGCAAAAAAGATCAATACATACTCAATAGAGAGGGTGCAACGTTTCAACTCTGAGGAAGGCTCAAAGAGCTGAAACGTTGCACCTTCTCTATTCAGTATGTATTGATCTTTTTTGCAATACATTTTTGGAGGGTATACAATGCACATGCTGCTTCCTTGTTTTCTCCTGGATGAACATTAAAGGGGTTGTCTCACTACAGGGGTGGCTTTTTATGTTTAAGATCTTGCAAAAACAAGTCATGCAATATATGTCCATTAGCAGTGTCCTACCTATCCCTAGATATCCCCTCTTGTATGGGCTGCATCAGCTCCTCAGGTCGCTATAGCTACAGACCTGTTTGATCTCTCCTGATAGGCTGCCAGCACTGGTTGCTATAGCTACAGACCTGGCTTCTACTGCAGCCTAGTAGAAGCCAAAAAAACACGCCTCTGAAATCAGAATGAAACTGAGAAAACAGGACTGAGGCGAGATGAATCGATTTAGTGAGACAACCCCTTTAATGACTGCTCTATTGTTCTTTCTACAGGGATAGATAAAACTATACTAGACCACACGCAATACATACAAAGGAAAATAAAATTAATATTTTTCTGCACTGGGGAAAGGAGGGGTTCTTCACTCATCAGGTTTTTGCTAAAAATATTTCCCGAACAAGAAGTGATCCAGCACTCCAAAACGATCGGAGGGAAGTATAGGTTAAAAATATATAATGAAATATCCATTTAAAAAAAAATAAAAAAAATGCTAGATACGTATATGCATAGACAAAGGATCAAAAACCAACGCGTTTTGGACAGTACGTCCTTAGTTGTAGCACACAAGCCGAGTAAGACAGTAAGGCTATGTTCACACGGCTTATTTCAGAACGTATTTACATCGGATTGCTGATCGTAAATACGTTCTGAAATCAGGTGAAAATCAGTTTTAAATAAGTGCCACTAAGTGTGACACGTATTTGGAACTGATTTCCCGACGGATTCACCACCCCCATTCATTATAGGTGGTGAATCCGTCCGGAAATAATTCACATGCACATTGTTTTTCCGGCCATTTTGCGGCTGCAATCTGCGGTGGCAATTCGGAACGGAAATAAGTGTCGTCTGAACGACGACACGTATTTCCCATTAAAATCAATGTAAAACGGCCAGTTACTTGTTTGTAACTGATTTCACAATGGATTTGCGGCCGTAAATACGGCGGCAAATCCGTTGCGAAATAAGCCGTGTTAACATGGCCTAAGGATGCTTTCACACTGCGCAGTTTTGGTGCAGTTTTAACTGCGCTCCAATTAAACTGCTTTTATTACCAGCAAGCTTCTTTCAGTTGTCTAAATTGTTCAGAAAGTAATTACTGTGTTTGAAGTCTTGTGGATACAAACACACTAATTGGTAACTAACTTCTCAAATAGTTTAGATAACTGAAAAAAAGCTTGCTGGTATTAATGGCACATAATTGGAGCGCAGTTAAAACTGCACCAAAACTGCGCTGTGTGAAAGCAACCTAAATATTTTAAGTCACAATAGTCACAATGGGTGAATCTGAGAGCAAAGGAGGTACCAGGTGTATAAAATTCCAATTGAATTAGTAATTACAATTCAAGCACACTACTGTCATTGACTCCTTGTTAACTTTTGTCCTATAGGACAAAAGTTAACAAGAAGTCAGTGAAAGGTTTGGACAACTTTGCCCACAGGCAGATAATGAACGGATTAACCCCTTGTAAGCTGCTAATCAAATAGTGTCCGATATATATCAGTAGAAAAGAAAAAACAGCAAAGAAAAATGCAAAGAATATCGAGCCACATAATAGGGGACACCTATTGGTTCTAGGAGAGCTATCAATAACCCTCTTTGTGGGGCGCATTTCAGGCCTATTGAAGCACAATTCTGCGGCAAAATAAGCTCCGCAATTACAACGTGTGAACATACCCTAACTAAGGGACACTATGAGAGCGGATAAGAGTGCTCATATTATGCTTAAAATTTGAAAAAACCACCACACAACATAGCTGCATTCTTCCAGAAACAGCATTTCACATGTCCATTGTTCCTTGAAAACCATCTGTAAAACCGGGTGAAAACCTGTGCCGTGGGGACATGCGCGCAATCCCACTGGGCGCGTTCCCACTGCACATGACATGGGGACCTGGGCGCGTTCCCACTGCACAGGACAAACACCGTCCGGTTTGCCGGCCGGTATTTGTCCTGTTTTGCGGCCGTCCCCACGGCCGCGGGGTGGGGGAGTGGGGGCGGTTTTTCTCCGCGATGAGCGGGAACAGCCCTCCCCCCTCCCATTGAGAAGCACATCTTCCGTCGGGAAACCGGACGGGATGTTGTGCTTCTACAATGTTTTCTGAGCGGACCGCCGGCGGCAAAACCGTCCGACGGCAAAACCCGTGCAGTGGGGATTGCTGCACGGGTTTTCCATAGAGCACAATTGTGCTTATTTTCGGCCTTTTTTTCAGGCGGTCTGAAAAACCGCAAACCGGCTGAAAGACCGGCCGAAAAAACCGTGCAGTGGGGACATGGCCTTAGAGTGCATCCACACGGCAGTGGCAAAACACCAGTTGGATTCTGTCCTAAGAATCCGGACGGTATTTTGTAGCCTTTTCCGTGGTTTTGGGTGGGTGGGGGTGGGTGGGGGGGGCGGTTCTGTCTGCGTCTGGGGATTTGTCTTCCCCCTCAACTATTCAAATGCACATCTTCTGCTTGAAAACCGGGCAACAGATTATGCACGTTGAAAGTTTTTTGGAACGTCAGAAAATCTGTTCAGTGTGGATTGTTGAACGGATTTTCTATTGAAGTCTATGGGGAGAAAATTGCTGGTCGGTTTTCAAATCCAAAAACAGTCTGAAAATCTGACCAAAAACCCGAGACCCTTATTAGACTGTTTTCATAAATCTGCCCCATTATCTTCTTGGGGACTCTCACACAATTATATGTGAACGGCGAGAACGCATTTGCTTTCTCCTGGAAATCTCCGTGCTAGAAAGCGAAGAAATTCAACGAGGAAAATGGCATGGACTGCATGAAACAGAAATCGACCTCCTATACTTTAGATTTGAAGGCGCCTCAAAGAAAAATACTTAAATAAAATCAGCGTCCAATCGACGACACTGATGCTACATGGCGATCTATGGGGCAATGTTTAAAGGCTTTTTGGATGCTTATTTAGGGGCACATCGGGAGTACAATATGTCCCAAAATAAGCATCCAAAAATGCCGTGTGAACATACCCTAAATCCTCCAACCAGTAGGCCAGAAAAAGACAGCAAGTTGTTTCCAGGGCTATGTAGTCGGAGTCGGTGCCTATTTTGCAGGAGTCGGAGTCGTCATAAAATGGGCCGAATCCGACTCCCAAAATATATAATAAGTTGGTCCAGTTAGTTCGATGCGGGGCAAAGAGCAAGAGGAGTTGGGTCCGGCCAGTGCTGCTGCTCCCATATCTTCAGCCTCATCACATGATGAGTGTAATTGATGACATGGAGCAGGCAAAGCGCTGCCCCAGGGGAAAAGATTCCGCTCCCAGGGCAAACAGATTTCAGCAACATTTTTCACCTGTTTTCAAAGAAGTAGAAGAGTCCAACCATTCATGGAAACTGACTGTGGCTGAGGCAATTCCTTTATACCCTGACATTGTTAGAGATGCTGCCCCTGTGGTCACCGCTTTGCCCCCAACCCAAGTTAGTGTAGAGAGGCCGTTCTGTAGCCTGGAAATAATGAGATCAGATGTGAGGTCATGTATGCAGGATCTGATGGAGGCAATACTATTTCTCAGAACAAATTCAGAGACTCCATGAATGTTCCTGCAGGGTTTTGCATATTTAAAAAAAAAAAATTGTGTTCTAAAGTCATATCCAATAAATATATTTTACACTGACAAGCAAAATGATAACAATGGTTTGAACTTGTGGCTTTTAGGCTCCATATCTCACCATCCACTACAGCTTTGTACATGAGGCTAATGTAATGTTATAAACAATCATCTTACCCATCTTATACATAAATGTGATTTGCAAGTATTTAGCATCTGCTTAATTCTACAGATTGTTTCCTATAACTGCATTGTTACTGTTTTGCTCCTAAAATCAAAATGTTAATTTTTATTATTTTGTTAGTATTTGGGAAATCCACCTTTGGTTTTCAGCACTGCCTGAATCTTTCTGGGCTCTGAATCAGATTCAAGCAGGTCTTGACCAAAATCTGATCCCAGGTCTCTTCTACACATTCCCAATGTTGGTGCAGACTGGACTTGGATACAAATACAGCTTTTTCTTCAACTCTACCCACAAGTGTTCAAAAGGTCAAAACATTGTTACCCTTTTGCTTGTCAGTGTCTGTTCTACCTAAATAGCTTGATTATATCATAAGGTGATAAACAGCCTGAGGTTACCATTTTATTACAGTAAAGTTATTACTTAAACATGCGCCATGTATGAGGGAGTCAGGAGTCGGGAGTTGGAGTTTGGGAAATTGAGGAGTCGGAGTCGGGCTTTGGCTTACCGACTCCACAGCCCTGTTTCAGTATGCTGACCGAACGACCAGAATCGCGTTCCCTATGGACAGAAAGTGAATCAGTAACAGGCGGGAATATGTTTTTAATATTTTGAATAAAAAGTTTTTCCGCAGAGCCACCAAAGTTTTACCGAACAAAAGCAATGAACACCTTTTGAACTGCACAAAACTTCCATTTACAAGCGCAAACACCAAAGGCATAAGGAAGATGAAGAGCCGGCAGGAACAGGTCTACGAGAACTTGAAACACTTGAAAATGCCTGGAATTCCTCAGAAGTTTTAACCTTATATTTTAAAGAAATTCTTACCTGTCACATCCCCATAGAATTACAGTATAAACACCAGCAGGATCTGCAACCTGCTACTCCCCAGCTGGATAGATACACACGAGGATAGGGAAGCGGTAAAATACTGATACATGGTAGTTTGCTGTGATGGCCAGGAGAATGAACATCAGTGACACTGATCAGTAAATTGCGGCAACCCCTGCAATGTGCCAGGACTATATTTGGGGCTCTTTTTTATTCATCTAGGATCTAGATTCAAATCTACCTCCTGTTTTACCAGAGGCTGGAGCCAGAACTGCAGGGACCGGCCAGAGGACCAAGGAAGCCTTGCCGGGAGGTCCTGACTGACAGCCATTGTTGAAATCCACTACTGAAAATCTGAAATAATCAGCAAGATTTGGTGTGGATTTTCTGGCAGATATCCCATTGGCATCAAGGATGGATGTGTGATAGAATTCTCCCTTTTGGGGGAGCTTCACACTATGAACCTACCTTCTGCCATGTACATCTTAATAGCTGCCAGCAGTATTCAGCCGTATACGGCCAACGAAGGGTTCATAGTGTGAGCTTATCCTTATCTGAACACAAACTCTGCAGGTTTTTTTACAACATAAGATAAGCATTAAGATCACATGGGCACCATGAGTCACCCAACAACCCTAGCGCATGTGTGTATGTATATTATTTATATATATATATTTATTATATATATATATATATATATATTATATATATATAATATATATTATATAATATACACCCTATATACACACACACACACATACATAATACACACACAAACACACACACACACATATATACACATACAGTCAGACACACACTTGAAACCAGAAGTTTACATACACTATATAAAAAGACACATCTGCATGTTTTTCTCACTATCCGACATGAAATCAGAATAAACCTAGTTGGTAGGAATTTTGGCCCATTCCTCCTGACAGAACTGGTGTAACTGAGACATGTTTGTAGGTCGCCTTGCTCGCACCTGTCTTTTCAGCTTTGCCCATAAATTTTCAATAGGATTAACTTCAGGGCTTTGTGACGGCCACTGTAAAACATTGACTTGGTTATCCTTAAGCCACTTGGTAACCAGTTTGGCAGTATGCTTTGGGTCATTGTCCATTTAGACCCATTTCTGCCCAAGCTTTAACTTCCTGGCTGATGTCTTGAGATGTTGCTTCAGTATTGCCACATAATCTTCTTTCCTCGTGATGCCATCTATTTTGTGAAGTGCACCAGTCCCTCCTGCAGCAAAACAACCCCACAATATGATGCTGCCACCCACGTGGTTCACAGTTGCGATGGTGTTCTTTGGCTACCAAGCGTCTCCCTTTTTCCACCAAAGGCAACAAAGGTCATTATTGCCAAACAGTTCAATTTTAGCTTTATCAGACCACGGGACATGTGTCCAAAAATGTAGGTCTTTGTTCCTGTTTGCATTTACAAACATTAATCTGGCTTTTATAGGTTTCTTTTGGAGTAATTGCTTCTTCCTGGCAGAGTGGCCTTTCAGCCCATGTTGATCTACTACTCTTTTCACTGTGGATAATGACACAATCTTACCAGCTTTCACCAGCATCTTCACAAGGTCTTTTACTTTTGTTCTTGGGTTGATATGCACAGGTCGGACCAAGGCACTTTCATCTCTGGGACACAGAACCAGTCTCCTTCCTGAGCAGTATGATGGTTGGACATTACCATCTTGTCTGAACTTGTATATAATTGTTTGTACAGATCAACAAGGCATCTTCAGGTATCTGGAAATTGCACCCAAGGATAATCCAGACTTGTGCAAGTCCACAACTCTCTTCCTGATATCTTGGTTAATTTCTTTAGACTTTCCCATGATGTTACACACAGAAGCAGTGTGTAGTAATCCTAGTGTAGGCACATTTTTGACTTTGCAGAAAGTAATAAAAATGCCTTTAAAAATTCTCTCTCTCTCATTCTGGCATTTGACAAATTTAAATAATTTTTGTTCCTAATTGACCTTAAAAACAGATAAGGTTTATTCTGATTTCATGCCAGATAGTGAGAAAAACATGCATATGTATCTTTTATATAGTGTATGGAAACTTCTGGTTTCAACTGTATATACATTCTAATATATCTATCTATATATTGACGGGCAACAGAGATACTGACAAACGGATATGGTGTACGTCGTTAGTCATAGGGTGCGTCCACAGGGCACATGTAAAATACCGGTTGGATTCCATTTAAGAATCCGGCCAGTATTTTATCGTCTTTCAAAGGTTTTGAGGGACAGGTCTGCCGCAGTTTGCAGATTCGCCCGTCCCCCATAACCACTGGATTGCACACCTTCCTCTCGAAAACCGGGTGGCAGATTGTGCATGTTCCAAGTTTTTGGGAACACCGGTGGCTGAAAAGCCGTTCAATGTAGACTACTGAATGGATTTTTTTTTTACAGTCTATGGGGACGGTTTCTTGTCGGTTTTCACACTGTTTCCAAATCCGACCAATTGAAAATCCGACCAATAAACCAACCATTCTGTGTAGATGGACCAATAAAGGGAAATCCTGCCATTTATTTACCATAAAAAATTTGATAAGAAGGCTTTTACCCAAATCAGACTTGAAGGGGTGATTCAACCTTCTTCAAATCACAATATAACAAAAAGATTTGCAATTTACTAAATGGTTTGTGTTTTTCCCAATTCCTTAAAGGGAATCTGTCGCCATTTTTTTTTGTTACTTATTAAATCAAGCCCCTGATCCATATGCTTTTCCTCTCAGTCGTTTTTATTTCCCGATTGTAGATTTCTCTATTCGGCCGTCTATATATGATCGTGGGGGAAGACATTCTTGCTTGCACTGCTTTAACAGCAGTCAGAGAGATACTTTACAGCAGCTTCATGCCCATAGGATTCTTAAGACCGATTCTGTCCCATAGACTTGTATAGGAGAATTTTCACTGTGAAGGGAGGGGAGAGGGGGAGCTGTGACATCTCCTCTTGTGACTGGTGGATTCTGTGTTATCTGTACACAATGGTGTCTCCTTTCAGTGTGACCCTGCTTTTACTAATAATGAGCAGACTACTGAAAATCTCTCTAAACAGAGCAGGAAGTGTCAGACTATTATTAGGCTTAGTGGCCAATGTGAAAACTACAGGACTTAGGAATTATTAAAAAAAATATTGAAAGTGATCTGGAAAATTAAAAAAAAAAAAAAAAAAAATCCTAAAAAATGTGTTGAACATAAAAATGTGAGTTAAACAATAAGTAATTTTTTGATGACACATTCCCTTTAACATCTGCTTGCTGTCAGTGAATGCAGAAATGCTGCCTAACCTGCAGAACTATTTAAAACAGAGCAAAAGCTTATTTAAGCAGTGCAGTCCTTTCCACTGAAGGTTGCAGCACGGCCCTTCATAAGCAGCTACCTACAGAGCAGTTAATATAATTTTCATTCTTAGAGCAACAGGAGTCAAATGACCAGTTTTTCCTTCCCCGAGGCAAAGTGGGTGTGTGAGGAAAGAAAAGAAGTTAACAGCAGGAACTCCAAGATTCTCAGCGCAACCACCAGGAATGTCACAACACAATGCAGAAAATCAATGGCGTCTGGTTCATTCAGCTGCTATGCGGGCACAGATCACTGCACCCGGGCACTCAGCTACGACAACTGCTTGTAATGCAAAAAACGCCAGTTACGAATTACATATGGGGACGGCATTACAAGCAATTTACCAACATAATGTAAAGATCTGACTTTTCCTCCAAGCAGGGAATTCAACTCTTCTATGTAAGGTCCAGTTCCCATAAGCACTGGAGGTTTCATTTGGAAACCCTTAAAGGGGTTGTCTCACTACATTGATTCATCTTACCTCAGTCCTGTTTTCTTGGTTTCATTTGGAATTCAGGGACATGTTTACTGGCTTCTATTAGGCTGCAGTAGAAGCCAGGTCTGTAGCTATAGCAACCAATGCTGGCAGCCTATCAGGAGCGACTGAACAGGTCTGTAGCTATAGTGACCTGAGGACCTGATGCAGCCCATATACGGGGTGATATCTAGGAATAGGTAGGACACTGTTAATGGACATATATTGCAAAGTGACTTGTTTTTGTAAGCTCTCTAACATAAAAAGCAATCCTTGTAGCGAGACAACCCCTTTAAGCCAGTTCCGTTGGGAATGAAGTAAAAAATAGAGCTGTATAAAAGAGCCAACATCTGATATATCAGAAAAAAGGAGCAGGAATGCAACTGAACTACCTCAGCTGGATAGTCCAGTGTAATCAATCCACAGCAACAAAAAATAGTGGCATCAGCCATTTCCAAAAACCTCTTGAGAAAGGCTGTTTCTAGCTTAAATGCTGACTTGGAATAATCCATTTTGGAGTTTTTGGACAGGTCGATGCTGCTATTTTGTGTTGCTTATAAAAAAAAAATAATAAAGTAAGCTGCGCCATTTTTCCATGAAAACAGCGGAAGTCGTGGCAGAAACCCAACAAAACCATTGTAGTCAATGGGGTCTGTCAGTCACCTTTGGTGTCTGTTGTAATTGGTTTATGTCACACTACGTATGAACTGTGAGGGTCACAAATCACACCTGATAGCAAACAGATAACAGCAAGAATTACTGATCCCTCCTGTCACGCCCCACAAGTTTCCAGACTGTTTATTTCTTGACCTGTTGTAAATGACTTCTCCGCTTACATTGCATTGTTATTTTTATAGATTCTAAGTTCCTTTGAACGTCCATGTCTTTTGTGTATAAAAAGTATGAATTTTCAGTTTCTTGTATAACACCATGTCTGAAGAAGGGAGCTAGTACTCTGGAAAGCTTAACATCAAATATACTGAGCCTCTAAAAGGTATCGCCTGATTTCTTTCCTCTTCTGTTGTAAAATGGGTCTGTTTGCACCTCAGCAATGGACGTCCACAACAGAACCACTATTGCACATGTGAACAAGGTCTAAGTGCCCTCAGACAGAAATAATGGACATTTATGGCAGCTTATCATGACAGCCTGTCCAGTGACAATACACAACACCATGTGCCCGTCCATATGAATATCACCCCACTAGCCATTATTATTACCAGGGCTGTGGAGTCGGAGTCAGTGGCTATTTTGCAGGAGTCGGAGTCGTCCCAAAATATATAATGAGTTGGTCCAGTTAGTTCGATGCAGTGTAAAGAGCAAGAGGAGTTGGGTCCGGCCAGTGCTACTGCTCCCAGATCTTCAGCCTCATCACATGAGGAGTGTAATTGATGACGTGGAGCAGGCAAAGCGCTGCTCCAGGGAAAAAGACTTGGCTCCCAGGGCAAACAGATTTCAGCAAAATTTTTCACCTGTTTGCAAAGAAGTAGAAGATCAACCATTCATCAAAACTGACTGTGGCTGAGGCAATCCCTTTATACCCTGACATTGTTAGAGATGTTGCTCCTGTGGTCACCGCTTTGCCCCCAACCCAAGTTAGTGTAGAGAGGCCGTTCTGTAGCCTGGAAATAATGAGATCAGATGTGAGGTCATGTATGCAGGATCTGATGGAGGCAATACTATTTCTCAGAACAAATTCAGAGACTCCACGAATGTTCCTGCTGTGTTTTGCATATTTAAAAAAATTTTTAAATATATTTTAAACTGACAAGCAAAATGGTAACAATGGTTTGAACTTGTGACTTTCAGGCTCCATATCTCTCCATCCACTACAGCTTTGCACATGAGGCCACTGTAATTTTATATAGTCATCTTACCTATCTTACACATAAATGTGACTTGCAAATATTTAGTATCTGCTTATTTCTACAGATTCTTTCCTGTAACTGCATTGTTACTGTTTTGCTCCTAAAATCAAAATGTTAATTTTATTTTTTGTTAGTATTTGGGAAATCCACCTTTGGTTTTCAGCACTGCCTGACTCCTTCTGGGCTCTGGATCAGATTCAATCATATCTTGACCAAAATCTGATCCCAGGTCTCTTCTACACATTCCCAATGTTGGTGCAGACTGGACTTGGATACAAATACAGCTTTTTCTAAAACTCCACCCAGAAGTGTTCAAAAGATCAAAACATTGTTACCCTTTAGCTTGTCAGTGTCTATCACCTTATGATACAATAATCAAACTCTTTAGGTAGAACAAACAGCCTGATGTTACCCTTTTACTACAGTAAAGTTATCACTTAAACATGCGCCGTGTATGAGGGAGTCAGGAGTCGGAGTCGGGAGTTGGAGGTTTGGGAAACTGAGGCGTCTGAGTCGGGGCTTCGGCTTGGCGACTCCACAGCCCTGATTATTACTGGTCAACAGTGTTGATTCTGGTGGGACAATCCCATGAACTGAAACACAAAACATGGTGGGGTTATGCAAACTTACCCAGGTTTAGGCTAGGTCTACATAGCTATGTTAAAATGCCGTCAGAAATCCGCCGGATATTTCACAATATCCGTACCGTAGTTTTCGGTGCAGGTTTGCGCCAAAATCCACGGTCTGATTTCGGCCAGCTCAGTACCTAGAACCCACCATAATACGGCGGATTACAGAACATGTTCTATAAACTGGAGGTTTAGAAATCCAACCGTCGAAAATTTGTGCTGTGTTGGATTGTGGTCTATGGGCACTAGTTATAGGTGGATTTTTGCGGATTCTAGACACAGAATCAGCTTAAAAACATCAGACCAAAAAAAAACAGTGCAGACGGAGTGCGTAGAAGGAGCAATAAATGTCCAAAATTTGGCAATTTAAGTGTCGCCAAGTCTACATGATAAATGTATGATCACTGAGGACCCCACCTCAGAGATCTTTCCCATTCACTAGGGCAGGAGCCCTGAATTCCCAGTTTCTCCTCACCACACAACCAGCATGAGTGGTTCTTATAGAGGGGCATTCAATCATGCACTCTCCATTAAAACTCCACAAGATTGCCAGATGCAGAAGTATATTGCCCCCCTCTCCCATACTTGAATATGGTAATCACCTCTATAGAACCACCCACAGCCTGAAGGGAGAGACAGTGAAAACGGCTTGCGAGTCAGGCAAACAGCGTGGTCAGAAAACCCCTTTAAGAATCCCTTTACAAACCAAAAAGCTGGAATCTAGTTGGTCACCATGGAATCAGTAGAACAATATGGACGCTTCTGCGCTGGAAGTTTGCCAAGATCGGCAAAAAAAATTGCTCTAATTTTCAACTAAAAACTTGTTTCCATCTGACCCGATTAATGGCAATGGAAATAGTGACTCTAATGGGATCCGTGTAATATTATGTCCCAGTAACAAGTTCAAACCAGAATATCGTATAAAAAACAGATGTGTATAATGACACATTATGCCATATCTGGAGGATACCATACCACGCCTTAGATGTGCCCCTTGGATCAACCCTTAGGTTTTCCTTCCAGGTTGGCACATGTGGATTTGTAATGTTTGCGGTTTTTGGACAACAGGATATGGCTTATGACTTCAATTACCTGGAGATCTGGCACAGTGTATAGACATGTTTATCTACATGCAACATATGGAGAACACCTGGTAACCCGCAGCTGCTGATCCCAGACATAAGCCACCCACAACAAGCAAAAGAAGCCACGGTCTACCTTCAAATAGACGGTGCCTCCTGTCTAATTAGTACAGGCAGGATGCTTGGGATCCCTTACTGGAGTTAGTAAATTAATGTATATATAAGGTTCTCCAGTTAATAAGTGGTGTTCCACCAGACTTGATAATAGAAAAGGAGTTATTCCTTCACAATTAGAAAGGGATAAATTGAGAGGTTAGATATCAGGTTTTTAATTAGTGTGTATAGAGGTTGTGTTATATATAATAAAAGTTACGTTTTAGTGCTTTATAGATTGAGAACTGATAGAGTTTAAGTTTGCCTATGGCAAAATAGTAAATATAGTGATCAAAAGTCACTCTCTGTTCTCTTGCGAGATTCCCAATTTTTTGGAGATTATTTAATTAGTACAGGAGCTCTGCCAGGCACCAGAGGCCCATTTTCACTTTTTGCACTGGGGCCCAGGAGCTTCAAGTTACGCCTCTGCCCTGGTGGACATTTAGCAGGCTTATATGCATTTCTAGTGCCATGTCTACACAGCAAAGGATTCCAGTCAAATTTTTAAGCGGATTCAGTATTTAAAATCCGCAAAAATCCGACTGTAACCAGTGCCCCATAGACCACAGTAGAAAATTTGAGCTGTAGACTACACAGCAGGGATTTTCTATTGTCGGGTTTCTAAACCGCCGGCTTATTGAACATGTAACACAGCAGATTCTAGCACAACTCAATGTACTGGGCTGGCTGAAAGCCGACCGCGTTTTTTGGCATAAACTGTGGTACGGCGATGTTAAAATACAGTCAGATTTCAGACGACATTTTAACCTAGCAGTGTAGTCATAGCCTTAAAGGGAAATTTCATATTATTCTACTTTAGGTACAAAGCTAACCCTGAGTACACATGGACTTATCTATGGAAACGAACACATCCTAAACTGCGGCCCCTAAGGCTACGTTCATACAACACCGATTCGGCACTGACATTTTTAGTGCCATGAGACACTTTCAAACATAAGCATGAACTCAAAGTTAAAAAAAAAAAAAAATCGTGTTGTTCCATTGCAGGTTTCTCTTAAAATTAGCTTCTAAAACAGAGGTATCAAACTCAATTACACAGTGGGCCAAAATAAAACAAAATTGGACAAAGTCGTGGGTCAACCTTGATATTTATTGGGAAAAAAATATAGTGATTCTCATCTGCTGCGTCTGTTTGGAGTACCCTGCTGCCTGCAGAGATGCTGGGGCTGAGGAGGAGCTGAAAGGGATAAGTGTAGAGACTCCCGATCCTCCTTTCTCCCTGTGAGCTCCCCTTATCTTCTCAGTTGTCCCACTGTCTGAGTTGTGTTCCTGCCCCATTGTTCCCTTCTCTGCTGTATGCAGGAGTGAGGGGCTGAGTGACAGCAAGGTAATAAGAGCTCTAGGCTTCTTTCTCTTCTCCTCTGTATACTGCCTGGCCATTACTTCCGGGCCAAATATAACTACACTGCGGGCCTGATTTGGCATGTGGGCCAGAGTTTGACACCCCTTCTCTAAAATAAACTGTGCAAACCTACCCTTATATTTCATCTTGGAGCACGCATCGGTGCCTTAAGTCTTAATAAGCTTCCAACACTCATAGGGGTTGTTTCGCTACAAAGAATAGCTTTCAAATTGTAGGGAACACAAAATAAAGACATTTTCCAAATATATTGCTTTGTTCTCTTGTTTTCCTAAGGAGATACAAGTGAATTTATGACCTCCCTGGCTTTTAGTTCCCTCTTTAACAGACCGGGTAAACAATTCTCCCTGCTGTTTGTTCATGAGGATAAAGTGAGTGATGTCATCACACAGGTCCGGGCTGTCCTGTGCTGCTCAGCAGTAAAAAAGCTTGATTTATGTAAAATAAACAGAACTGTAATTAGGGCTTTGTTTTGGGGATCCGATAAGAAGTCCTGTTAGTAGATTGAGAAGCTAATCTGATCTAAGTAGCATCTGAAAGCACAGCAAGGCACTGAGCGGTACACGCACTGAGCTGTATGCAAATGAGTCAATCTGAACTAGGACGTGGCAGAGTATTTCATTCATGCATTCTCTGAAACTCTGAAGGGAGACAACTCCTTTAAGGTGTCTAATGTAACATGTTCAGCATTAAAAGTGTAATCATCCTTTAAATAATGTGGTGAAAGCGCACGATTCTAGCAGTCAGCAGGACGGAAGGTGTTTTTGATCATATGACTTGCAGTTTAATACACAAGTGAAAAGATAATGCTGACCAGCTCGGGGCTCTATCCGCACCATCATTGCCACCCACAAGAAAATATCCTTCGCACAAGATCTCCATCTCCAAAGCTAGAACAGGATATGAGAAACACATCAGCCTGGAGCTGTGCTACAGATTCATTCAAACTTTATTACAAAATGGGATATAATAAAAATAAAAATAAAAAAAAAATTAACCGTGCCATAAAATTAATAATATTTCTTCTTGGTAACAAGGCAAATATGAGCTTCCAAGACACGGCACGGTATCAAATACTCTTTTCTGCATCATGAATAAAAGGCAAAAATTACAGTGAAGACTGACACACAAACACTGAAGGAGACCAGAAGTAACTGGAAATGTATGTCTGCAAAACCAATGCTATTTTATGGCATTCAGGATTTGTGAAAAGCTAGGTGACCTAAGGACAATTCTGCTATGACTACTAGCCCTAACAATAGGCAATAATATATATATATATATATCTATTAATATATTATATATATATATATATATATATATATATATATATATATATATTATATATAATATATATATATATATATATATATAACAGACCAGAAGTTGGGACACACCTTATTTCAAGAGTTTTCTGTATTTTCATGACTATAAAAATTGTCATTCACACTGAAGGCATCAAAACTATGAATGAACACATGTGGAATTATATACTTAACAAAAAAGTGTGAAACAGCTGAAAATCTGTCTTATATTCTAGGTTCTTCAAAGTAGCCACCTTTTGCTTTGATTACTGCTTTGCACACTCTTGGCATTCTCTTGATGAGCTTCCAGAGGTAGTCACCTGAAATGTGCTTCCAACAGTCTTCAAGCAGTTCCCAGAGATGCTTAGCACTTGTTGGCCCTTTTGTCTTCACTCTGCGGTCCAACTCATCCCAAACCATCTCGACTGGGTTCAGGTCTGGTGACTGTGGAGGTCATCTGGCGTAGCACCCCATCACTCTCCTTCTTGGTCAAATAGCCCTTACACAGTCTGGAGGTGTTTGGGGTCATTGTCCTGTTGAAAACTAAATGATGGTCCAACTAAACGCAAACCGGATGCAATAGCAGCCGCTGCAAGATGCTGTGGTAACCATGCTGGTTCAGTATTCCTTCAAAGCCCCCCCACACCATCACACCTCCTCCTCCATGCTTCATGGTGGGCACCAGGCATGTAGAGTCCATTTGTTCACCTTTTCTGCATCGCACAAAGACACGGTGGTTGGAACCAAAAATCTCAAATTTGGACTCATCAGACAAAAGCACAGCTTTCCACTGGTCCAATGTCCATTTCTTGTGTTCTTTAGCCCAAACAAGTCTCTTCTGCTTGTTGCCTGTCCTTAGCAGTGGTTTCCTAGCAGCTATTTCACCATGAAGGCTGCTGCACACAGTCTCCTCTTAACAGTTGTTGTAGAGATGTGTCTGCTGCTAGAACTCTGTGTGGCATTGACCTGCTCTCTAATCTGAGCTGCTGTTAACCTGCGATTTCTGAGGCTGGTGACTCAGATGAATGTATCCTCAGCAGCAGAGGTGACTCTTGGTCTTCCTTTCCTGGGGCGCTCCTCATGTCAGCCAGTTTCTTGATAGCACTTGATGGTTTTTGCCACTGCACTTGGGGACACTTTCAAAGTTTGCCCAATTTTTCAGACGGACTGACCTTCATTTCTTAAAGTAATGATGGCCGCTCGTTTTTTTCTTAGCTGCTTTTTTCTTGCCATAAGGCCTCGTTCACACGGCTTATTTGGGCGCGGATTGGAGCTGTCCTGCGCGCCGTATTTGCGCTACAATACAGCTCCAATCCGTCCCAGTAACTACGGTAATCCACAGTTCTCATAGAGAACTGCGGATTCCGTCTCTCCTTCCCGCTCGGCGAATCCGCCGGGCCAGGAGAAAGTGACATGTCAATTATTTACGCCGCATACGCGCCGTGAATAATGACAGTCTATGGGGCTGGCGAGCTGCCGGCCCCCCGCCCCGCTGCATGGCTGCCGGCGTAGTTGCGGGGCGAAATCCGTCCCCGCAATTACACCGGCAATAAGCCGTGTGAACGAGGCCTAATAGAAATTCTACCAGTCCATTCTGTAGGACTCTCAGCTGTGTATCCACCTGACTCCTGAACAACACAACTGATGGTCCCAACCCCATTTATAAGGCAAGAAATCCCACTTATTAAACCTGACAGGGCACACCTGTGAAGTGAAAACCATTTCAGGTGACTACCTCTGGATGCTCATCATGATATTCCCAAGACTGTGCAAAGCAGTAATCAAAGCAAAAGGCGGCTACTTTGAAGAACCTAGAATATAAGACATATTTTCAGCTGTTTCACACTTTTTTGTTAAGTATAATATTCCACATGTGTTCATTCATAGTTTTGATGCCTTCAGTGCAAATCTACAATTTTTATAGTCCTGAAAATACGAAAACTCTTGAATGAGAGGGTGTGTCCAAACTTTTGGTCTGTACTGTGTATGTATATGTATATATATATATATGATATATATTATATATATATATATATATATATATATATTATACATATATACAACATACATAACACACACACACAACACACACACATATATACATACACACACACACACATATATACGTACACAGGTAAGGCGGGGTTCATACCTGTATTAGAAGTCCATTTAAAGACTGAAGAGCCGTAAGATTTTGGATTATCTGGAAAAGTGACAGCAGCAGCCTGTAGTCTAGGAAAGATTTTGATCTTCAAGTTTAAATTTAGCATAAAACAGAGTAATTTGTCTGTAATTACAGCAATCATATGGCATTTATTAAGATATGAGGTGCTGCGATAAGGTGGGCACCGCCCAGTGACTTCACAAAGGCTTTCTTCTCTTCTATTTCACAATGTCAAGCCCAGTGACACTCAGTCTCTACAAAACAGAGACCCACTAGGAAGAAACGTCCTTGACTCCAGCATTAGTGGGGATCAGTAGGTACAGTGTTATCAAATGTCATTGAAAACTATATGTACTAAAAAGAAAAAAAAAAAAAAAAGAATATGAGAAGCTAGTGTAAAATATAATCTAAAGTCTTGGTGATTTTCTGTCTTCGCTCAGTCTTCTGCAACTTATCTGCAGGTTACTGCAATTTTGGAGACTACCAGAATAGCTGGAAGCATATTTCGAATGGATATCCTCTACTGAAAACGTACCCACGGAATAGGAACAAGCAGACACACCTTGCCAAAACCGTAAGAGGACCTGTGACATCTCCTGACATGTCTGACAGAGAATTCAAGTATTTACTAACACAAAGAACCATCCCAGAGAATCTTCTCTTATAACTCTGTGTTGTGCCGTCCCTCTGTTATTCCTCCTAGAAATTTATTTCCAAATCTGTCAAATGGGATTACCAGTTTTAAAAAGGGGCGTGTCCCTGCACACACTGACTGGACAATGCCAGACTGTGCAAGACCCACCCCCCAACCGGAAACACCCAGCTGACAGATTGGCAACGAATTTCTAGAAGGAATAACATGAGAACCTTACAACATAAAGACTTAAATAGATTATGCCCCCCTTGCTGAGGACAGCACAAGCTAGTGTCAGACCTGCTGTTCCCAGCACTGTGTCCCTTATTCTGTAAGATGCTGGAGTTTTAGAGCATTTAATGCTCAAATCTGCAGTTTTCAGCCAGAAAAGAGTCATGTAAAGAGTCAGTTTTTTCAAACCCCGCCCACCTGAGGCTAGGGGCTAGCCTCAAATCTGATTCATGAGCAGGTGTTAACCCCGCCCACCAACGGTTAGCCCCGCCCACCTGGCAGTTATTCACATGTTTCTACCTATTCAAAGTAATAGGTTTATCAGTTGTGGTCGGTGGGGCTAGCCGCAGGTGGGCAGGGTTTTAGACAAACTGACTTTTCATGACTATTTTCTGGCTGAAAACTGCAGATTTGAGCATTACATACTCTGAAACTACAGCATCTTACAGAAGAAGGGACACAGCGCTGGAAACAGCAGGTCTGACACTAGCTTGTGCTGTCTTCAGCAAGGGGGGTATAACCTATGTGACAGGTTCCCTTTAAGGAAAGATGTTCCAGAATTGTTATTTCACAGGGAACACAAGGATTTACTAAAACAGACATGGCAGGAATGGCTACAGGTCCTGACTCCTCCATACTGCGGGCAGCACTATATAAAGGATATGGGGAGCAGTGTAAACATACCCAAGGTGATGGTAACACGGCCAAGACATCCCAGTTTTACTGTTCCAGGCACCACTGTCGCACCTTGCACAATTTCTGGACCCTCATCTCAGCTCTGAATACCAGCTGATGAGAAGACTGCTACCGTTATAACTTAGAGCTCGAAGAAGGGGCTGGGAAAGTGACTGCTACAAAGAGCTCTGGGTGCTGCACATACACCTTCTGGGCACTGGCCAGAGGACAAAAGGGGGCTCCCTTGTTGGACCCCTCTCTAACAGGGGTAGTTAAACAATATGCAGACAAGCCAGTGCCTCTTTTTCTCCTTTTTTAATAGTAACAAGAAAACGAGGATGTCTTGCCAAAACAATGGCGCATGTGTATGGGATTAATAGGAGGAATAGCTTGTGGCCCAACAAGGACCACCAGCTACCAAAGGCGTTAGGCCACTTTAACACTAATCACTACCATCATCCCCTTTTCCTCAGGCAAAGTGTGCTGGCAGTGAACATACAAATATGCTACATGCCCGCTATAAGAGAGTGACCATGCCATCAAGACATAGTGGTGCCAACCACTGGCCGTCTCACCCATTACTGGGCAATATCTTCATTATAATCACCGGGCTTCCAATCAGGCACCTCTACAATCTAACATTACATAATATATACAGGCAGCCCCTGACTTACAACGTTCCGACTTAAATCTGTCCCCTAATTACAAACGGTGACTTTTGGGGCATGCTGGCAATTGTTGTTCCATGTTCCACAGCAGATAGCAGCTGTGGAACGACAAGTGCCAGCATGCCGCAGCAGCACAGGAGGTGAAAAAGAGGTGATATCTTCTTAACAGGGGCACAGGCAGCAAAACAAATGTAAAAATCTTCTGAAGTTACATTTAATAAATATACCTATTCTGACTTACATACAAATTCAACTTAAAGAGGCTTTGCCACAATCTCATTTCATTCCTCCTGTATCCAGCTCTTCAGCTCTGTGTTCTCAGAAGGGGGCGTGTGTGATTTGTTTGAATTGCATATCATGTGACCCAGCAGGATGACATCCCCAGGCTTTTCCTCCCTGTAGTCAAAGAAAGGTCTGTTTATGTACAAAGCTGTGAGTAGCTCAGAGGTAAAGCTTTTACCTCACAGCACAAGGGTCCTAGGTTCAAATCCCTGCAGGAACCAAACCTGTGTTTTTTTTCTATTTATCAATGCACATACCTGATTGAGGTTTCTTTTTTATTTATTTGCACTGTTTGACTTACTACTATGGAGTACAGACGACGGGAGTAGAGTGACAGCACCTGGGGTTTTGAGAGAAATATGAAGCACGGACGTTAGCATAAAAATTCCTCCTTTATTCGAATCAAAAAGTTCAAAAAGAGCGATGTTTTTGGCTCAAAAACAGTGAGCCTTTTTCAAGCACCTGGGGTGTGAACACTCAGTAGCTACCAGAGAAGAGAAGTGATGTCTGAGCACGTGAGACCAGGACTGAGGAGCGCTCACGCCTGGTCGTATCCCCTGGAGATAAGCTGTAAACAATGGATCACTAAAGGAGCAGCTAAAACAAAAACGGTGCAGAATTCTTAATAATGATGAATGGTGAAAATGTTTATTACTTAATTTGCAAGCTATCCACGTCAATTTTACTTTGTGGCAAAACCCCTTTAAGAACTAACCTACAACCCTTTCCTGTTCGTAACCCAGGGACTCTGCCTGTACTAGACTAAAACTCATTTCATAACACTGTTTCCTATTCGACACAGCAAAGCATGTTTGATTTCTGAGCAATACTTCACCCCCATAAAAAGACTATGATCTCCAGGTAGCGTCATAAATACTAGTTAAGCAGTGAGGTGTCAGGTGTCAGAAACTTGCAGAAACTCCACCATAAAGCATATTGTTCCTAGGCGGAGCGACTCCCATATTTCATCACCTATAGATTAACTTGCTGGAATAAATCACACTCTGCACAGGGAATTGCCGAGTCTGCAGTGAACAAGCAGGAGGATTAGTCTATGAGTGATGTGCGTGACCGTACTCTGATGGACTGCATTTCATATAACTGTGCAGAGCTTTTCCTGAGCAGATACACGCCAAATCCATTATGAGATGACTCGCATGCTACCGAGCCTTGTGTGAATGCAGCCTAACCACCAAGCAGAGCTACGGCCTATGGGCTTGTTCACACGACGTTTTTGTGATCCGTTTTACGGATCTAACAATTGTCAGTGTGATTAAAATTGCTTTCAATGGCAATAGCGCATCGCTGTTCACACGAGTGATTGCCGATGCGCTTTTCGCGATCCGTTTTACGGATCCTTTTTAAGAATTGACATGTCAATTCTCTTGCGTTTTACGCAAGAGAAATCCCCATAGGAAATAATGGAGTGCGCTTTTGGCATCACGAAAGCGGATGCAAAAGCGCAGCATACATTTGGGTGCGTTTTAGATTCGTTTTCGATGCCAAAAACGCATCCGTAAAACGCATTGGATTTAAATTAAATTTAAAATTTTAATATTTGTTGCTTATATTTAGTTAATAATGTATGTAAATATATATATGTATATATATATAAATATATAAAAATGTATATATAGTATATATATATTTTTTATATAAATTCTATACAAAAGTTTA
The DNA here is from genome assembly GCA_025379985.1 of Phyllomedusa bahiana. Taxonomy (NCBI): domain Eukaryota; kingdom Metazoa; phylum Chordata; class Amphibia; order Anura; family Hylidae; genus Phyllomedusa; species Phyllomedusa bahiana. The sequence goes on along the minus strand of JAODAL010003782.1, from coordinate 84,307 downwards.
AATGTATATAATATATAATGTGTATAATAGTATATAAATGTACATAAATATATATATATATACTAAATATATATTAATTAATAAAAATTTAGTTTAGAAATTATTTAGTTTATACATGATTGTAATAATTAATTTACTGGTGGTTTTGAAAACTATGGTAGATTTATAAAAAAAAAAAAATAGGGGGAGGGCGGGTTCTAAAATCATAGGTGGTATTTGAGTGATGACAGTAGGTAAAAAAAGTTTTTTTTCTTGTCCTGATAGGTTATATTATATTTAAATACAGTTTGATAGGTTATTTAAATAAGCATTGAAAAACGGATCCAAAAAAACGGATCCGTAAAACGAGCAAAACCATCCAATTAGCATCCAAAAATAGGATCAGCTGTTGCGTTTTTTGGGTCCGCTTTTATGGATGCAGTTTACATCCATTTTCGCAGGATAAAAACGGATCGTAAAACGCATCAAAACGGATCCAAACGTCGTTTTGAACAAGCCCTATGGCTGCACAGGTATGATAATGAAAGACTTCATCCTGGAAGGACAATAGAAAACATAAGAACTGTATACAAAAATCATTCCATAAACCCTGGTCCGGCCACAATGACATCACTACTGCAGCTGTGACACTAAACCAATACATACTATTGTTAAGATAAGAATTTAGGTGTAGAATTGTCTTTTCTTTCTACTCCTATTCAATTAGATGTCTCTGTCCAAATTAGGTGATTCCAGCTGTTAACAGCTCAAGAGCTGAGAAAATACACACCATGCAGTTGGTGGAAACATAAAATTATTTAATCACAGCAAGTTACAGTACATACTATATACACTTTCATAACCTACTGTTCATATATACATAACTGGTCCTCTGTGCCAACACCAAATTGAATATTTTACAGAAAATTCTAACTAATTTACCAAAAATATATATTTTTTTATTCTTCCCCCACCAACTCCCAGCAATACCAAATGCATCATCCGCCAACAGCAATAACAAACCCACCTCCGGCAACATACCACATTTTCATTTTCCTCCTTTCTATTTCCCAACAATATCTAAAGGGGTTTTCTCACTACTAAGATTAGCTTTCAAGATATAGGGACAGGTAATAGAAGACTTTTTCTAAATACATTGCTCTTTTGATTTGACTTTAGTGAGACGATAAGAGAGATGAAATTGTATCTACTTGGAGTGCACACAGGTTTCTAGGCTTACCTGACCATAATTTTGCTTAGAGCAGAGAGCAACGTCAATCTGAGCAGACTAATTATCTCTAATAAGATTAGTTTTGGTTTACAGATAAGCAATGGTTTTCACTCCTATGAACAGGGCTGTGGAGTCGGCAAGCCGAAGCCCCGACTCCGACTCCTCATTTTCCCAAACCTCCGATTCCTGACTCTTGACTCCATCATACACGGCGCATGTTTAAGTGATAACTTTACTGTAGTAAAATGGTAACATCAGGCTGTTTACCACCTTATGATACAATAATCAAGCTCTTTAGGTAGAACAGACACTTACAGGCAAAAGGGTAACAATGTTTTGATCTTTTGAACACTTGTAGGTCAAGTTGAAGAAAAAGCTGTATTTGTATCCAAGTTCAGTCTGCTTGAATCTGATTCAGAGCCCAGAAGGATTCAGGCAGAGCTGAAAGTCAAAGGTGGATTTCCCAAATACTAACAAAATAACAAAAAATTTTTGATTTTTAGGAGCAAAACAGTAACAATGCAGTTACAGGAAACCATCTGCAGAACTAAGCAGATGCTAAATGCTTGCAAGTCAAATTTATGTATAAGATCGGTAAGATGACTGTATATAAAATTACAGTAGCCTCATGTACAAAGCTGTAGTGGATGGTAAGAAATAGAGCCTAAAAGTCACAAGTTCAAAACATTGTTACCTTTTTGCTTGTCAGTGTAAAATATATTTATTGGATATGACTTTAGAACACAAAAAAGTTGTAAATATGCAAAACACTGCAGGAACATTTGTGGAGTCTCTGAATTTTTTCAGAAATAGTATTGCCTCCATCAGATCCTGCATACATGACCTCACATCTGATCTCATTATTTCCAGGCTAGAGAACGGCCTCTCTACACCAACTTGGGTTGGGGGCAAAGCGGTGACCACAGAAGCAACATCTCTAGCATGTCAGGGTATAAAGGAATTTCCTCAGTCACAGTCAGTTTTGATGAATGGTTGAACACTTCTACTTCTTTGAAAACAGATGAAAAATTTTGCTGAAATCTGTTTGCCATGGAGCGTAATCTTTTCCCGTGGGGCAGCTCTTTGCCTGCTCCATGTCATCAATTACACTCCTCATGTGATGAGGCTGAAGATATGGGAGCAGTAGCACTTCCCAGACCCAATCCTTTTGCTCTTTGCATCGAACTAACTGGACCAACTTATTATATATTTTGGTAATCGGCCCATTTTAGGAATACTCTGACTCCTGCAAAATAGGCACCGACTCCTACTCCACAGCCCTGCCTCTGAGCATGTGTAGCTTTGTTTACCATAGATTAGCTCTCCTGCACTGCTCTTTTTAATGTCTCAGCTAGTTACAAAGAAGCTAAATATGCTAATCACTGCTATAGAACCAACCACAGCCTAACAAGACAACAGTGAACAAAAAGCTGGCTGTGAAGCTGCTACTCCTTAAACCTACCATCCATCACTTTTAACGCCCCATATGTCCTGTAAGTCCCACCAAAACCTCAAACCCATCAATCTTGCAAGTCTCGACTCCGGCAGGTCCCAGAACCCACATGTCAAAACATCATTCTGGATGCCAGATCGTTACCAAAGTTACACATTCTCCATGAATCATATCAATAGCCTAGCTTTAGGACAGGCCTCCAATATCAGATCAGAGGGGTTCTGAGCTTCTCCATCAATTGAAATTTAAGTTATGTTCAGGTGGTGGGTGGGGAAGAGGGGGAGAGAGGCTGGAAAAAAAAAAACACATGGAAAAAAAAGCATCAGTGTAGATTTTGTTACAGATTTACCGCAGATTTTACTCCAGGATACATCCAAGACAAATTCTGTACCAATTATCGCATTCAGATTGTATCCTGCAGGTTTTCCCATCTCAATACATGCTTACTGCATTATTTCTTTATTTGCAGCGGTTGTGGCCATTACTGTAGCCATTGAAGGGGATTAAGCTGCAGTACCGGACATAGCCACCACAAAATCTATGGTGCTGTGCCAAGTTAATAATAATGGGGCTACTAGTTGGATCCTAACCAATCTGATACTCATGGCTTATCCATAGGTGACTTCACACGGAGCGTTTTTTTTCATGCAGAAAAGTACAGCATTAATTTTGTGTCTTTCTGCACAAAAAAACGGACCCCCCCCAAAAAAATAAGCTCAATGTGAAAGCACCTTTACAATAGGATAGTAATCCGAGAAACATTTTAACCCTTTCACTGCCAGATGTTTTAGGACAATTTTCTACATTTTTGACATACACAAGAAGACTAATTTCATACAGTATACAGGACTACATGACTTGAAAGCAGACACTTGCAACACTTTAAAAATGTCACTCAACAGGTTATGCTCATAACAACCTTCAACTAATTTGCCTCAAAGCATAGTGTTTTGTACAAAAAATTAAAAAGTACACAAAAATCTTCGCTTTCCCAGACTCGTCTGGATTATTTTTTTTCCCCTAAAGTAGAAATAGCAAATAAGACGAGCTCAGCAGTGTAGAGGCTGCACAAATCTATGGAGACGGTACAGGGTATGTAGAAGAAAAGTTCACCCAGCGTCCTCCATAAAATAAACTTAATTAAATGTCGGGATTAAAACCACAGAGTGACAATCGGACCCTTACGCGTTTCAGGCCACATGGGCCCTTAATCATAGCACGAGTCCCGACATTTAATAAAGTTTATTTTATGGAGGACGCTGGATGAACTTTTCTTCTACATTTTTTTCCCTAGTTATTTAGAACAGAATTTTAATAGGGGTTTTGCCAAGAAGCGAGTTCCTTATCTCTTATCTGCTCAGGAGAGAAGATAAACTCAGCATGCAGCATCATGGGGGGGAGAGGGAGCATCTGCAATGTTTACTCAAATAATTACATTACAATCAGTAGATTCTCTATACAGCAGACAACCTCCTACACTGCACTTTTCTCCCCAGTCCCCCCAAAGCTCGTTCATGTTCCCCGTCATCAGATAAGAAGTGAAAACACGCAAGCGCGGCCAGATCAGCTCCTGTCAGTGTCCTGGTCGTGTATAATGTAAACTGTCAGGAAACTAAGGGGGGCTGAGCGATGCTGTAGCTCTCAGAGGCTTCACTTTTTGTAATCACATATTTAGAAAAGTGATAAAATACCCATTTTGAAGGATCCCACGTCAACATTACATCGTGACAAGACCCCTTTAAGGCCTGATTCACATTTGTATTGGAGGGTCTGTTTGGAGTCTCCATCACAGACGTAGAACGGGATCCATTTCACAGCGGACCCCAAAGGCGTCCGAAAGAACCAACGGATTACACTGGGGTCTGCCAGGTTTCTGTTAAAGGGGTTGTCTCACTACATTGCTTCATCTTACCCAAGTCCTTTTCTTGATTTCACTTTGAATTCAGGGGCGCGTTTACTGGCTTCTACTGCAGCCTAGTAGAAGCCAGGTCTGTAGCTATAGCGACCAGCACTGGCAGCCTGTCAGGAGAGATCGAACAGGTCCGTAGCTATAGCAACCTGAGGAGCTGATTCAGCCCATACAAGAGGGGATATCTAGGAATAGGTAGGACAATGTTAATGGACACATATTGCAAAGTGACTTGTTTTTGCAAGATCTTTAACATAAAAAGCAATCCTTGTAGCGAGACAACCCCTTTAAAGTGACAGAAGAGGCTGACTCAGAGTTATATGGATAGGCTGGATATGGCAACAGGGCAAAGAGAAATGGGTTTTAGTAAACAAGTTCATCCTCAGTCTCATAATGGTAAAAGATGAGAATGCATCTACAATTAAACATATGGATTTTCATGAAAACAAAGTTTTAGACACATAGGCCATTACAGCAACTCAACAGCTTAGAAAGCTAAGGATCTTCAGTACAAGTGGGCAAATACCAGTGAATAAGTCTGTCGGACATCTTATGCGTATCTCCTGCCTTGTGCTTGCACAGGATTTTAAGATCTTTGCTTATTGTCTGTGAATGATAAAATGCACGTTTGTACCCAGAGGCTGAAGACCTGCCCCAGATTATGCCTAAGGGCGCTTTCACCCGGTGCGTTTTTGATGCGTATTTTGTGCAGGAAGGCACCGCAATTAATGCTGTACATTGCTACACAAACATCGCGCAAAAATCGCAGTAAAATCGCAATTTTACAGCGATTTTTGTGCAGCAATGTACAGCATTAATTGCGGTGCCTTCCTGCACAAAATACGCATTAAAAAATGCATCAAAAACGCACCGTGTGAAAGCGCCCTAGCCCACAGAGGTCAGTGCATGAGAAAAACAATTTCACTCACTGACAGCAAACAGAGATCTTGTAAACTGACATGCAAGATATATTAAAGCTGAATAACTTTTTAGTTTACAATGAACAAGACCAGGTTCATATCTGATTCGGATGTTCCATTCAGAGCCGAAGTCACAGATACTGTTGAAAATTTACACAAAAATGTGACCAAACCAGACGGTATTGCCGAGGGACAAATGAAGCCGGCCAAAAACTTCAGTATCAGTGTGAAAGGCCAATGCATAAGCAACATTCATTTCATTCATTTATATAGCACCGTTCTGTTCCACTGTACTGTACAGAGACGTTCATCGGTCACATCGACCCTTGTTCCCATTGGGCCTGGTGATCTAAATTTCCGATTTACTTATGTTTTTTGGAGTGTGGGGAACCCGGAGTACCCATGCAAACACAGGGAGGACATCCAAACGCCATACAAAGAGGTGTTGTTCTTGATGGGACTTGACCCAGAACTCCAGCGCTGTAAGGGTCAGTCCACACAGCAAGGTTTTTGGTCGGATTTTCAATCCGTTTGTGGATTTGGAAACAGACAAGAAACCGTCCCCATAGACTTTAATAGAAAATCGGCGCAGTAGTCCACACTGAATGCCAGCGCTCCAAAAAAAACTTACAATATGCACAATCTTCCATCCGGTTTTGGGCAGAAAGTGTTATGGGGTGCGGGAGAATCCGCAAACCACGGACAGAACCAGCCGGGCCCAAAAACATGCAAGAGATGATAAAATACCGGCTGGATTCTAAAACAGAATCCGACCCGGCATTTGACATAAGCCGTGTGGATGCACCCTAAGGCCGTGTTCACACGGCTTATTTACGGAGCGTAATTACGCCTCACAATTACACCGTATTGACGGGGGCGGGAGTGGGGGGCTGGCACCTCGCCGGCCCATAGACTGTCATTACTAGCGGCACGTATATGCCGCTAGAAAATGACCTGTCACTTATCTCCCTCCACAGCAGATTCGGGGAGAGGAGACGTAATCCATAGTTCTCTATGAGAACTGTGGATTACCATAATGACTGGGACGGATTCCAGCCGTATTGGAGCGCACTCCGGCGCGTAATTACGGACTGAAATACGTCCCATTTTAAGTCGTGTGAACATGGCCTAAGGCAACAGTGCTAACCAGTCAGTCACCACGAACAATATGTGGCTTCTTTGGGGCCCCTGGAGCAAGAGGGCCCATCCCAGGTTGCGCTCATTAATAGGGGACGAGAACCTGCACAGGTAACACACAATACAACGTAAGCAAAAAGGAAAATGTGATGGAGGTACCAGGGCTTGGAGTGTGCTGGTGTCAAGGAGCACTTTAAAAGGGGCTCTGGTTCTTAGGTTTGCCCCATGTACGGTAAAGGTGATGGGCCACATTCAAAGAGCATGTTCACACAGCTGATCTTGATCCTGTTTTTGGAGCGCTCGCTTGCCCAAAACAGCATCAAAAAAGCCTCCAAAATGCCCCAGAGAATCTTCATTAATTCCTGTGTAAAACAGGGTTGTAATTCACACACTAGTTTTTTGTGCTCATTTTCCACCCTTATTTGAAGACTGGAAAAAAAAAAAAAAGGAAAAAAAAGGAAAAAAAATGTCCATTCTTGAAAAGTTTTCAACACTGAACATTCCCATTGGAAATCAATAGAGAGCTTCAAAACTTTATCCAAAACCTCACGCAGTTTTGGCCCTGGCTATTAGTTTGTATGGGTGTTTCAGAAAGCAGTGTTGGAGAACCTTGACAAAAACCTGATCAAATCCTCATCAAAACCTTGTCTGAAAGGTGCTGCATTAACGCGCTTTTCAGACGTGGTTTTGACGCCGATTTGGACACTGAAAACTCAGCGTCCAAAAGAGCAGTGTGAACATAGCCTAAGAAGAGAGTCTAGTTGCCCATAGCAACCACTCAAGGGCCAGCTTTCATTGTGCTAGAGCAGTTTAAAAAAATGAAAGTGGAGCTCTGATTGGTTGCTAGGGGCAACACATTTATACTATTAGATTTAATAACTGAAGCCCAATGCATTCATACAGTCCTGTATCACTTCTATATGTCCCAGTGTCCAGTATACTCCCTATTAATAGGATTATGTGACGCAATAGTGCTAAAAATATCACAGAATTTTCATAAAAATAGATGTAGCCGTTAAGATGGTTGTAACGTCTGTCAATGTTAATGGTGGATACCGTATTTCTGTGTATTTAATCACAGGGCTTTCTTCAGGAGCCCATGGCAAGCACTTCATTAAATGCAGGGTCTCCAAGTAATACAGCAAAACACAGAATTAGTCAATCTCCCGGCCGAGCCGCCGATCATCAGCCCCAATGACTCACAAGCCATTTCTTCACACACAGATGGGCTCAGGCCGGGTCGGCCAAGATATTTATTACAGGGCTCTTGGCTGCAAAGACTGTAATAAAATAAAAGTGACATCATGCAGAAAGGGATGACATCATGCAGCCAGTGTAACAGGCAATATGAACTCCGGAGGCAGGCCAGGCAACGGCCCAAGTATTCCAAAGAGGAAAGGTTTGATTTAGATTGCTTCTTAAACTCAAGCAAAAACTTTCCCCACAGCTGAATCATTAACCAGGGGTTACCAATTATGCCCATACACATAGCGGTTTTTACTGTGAAAATAAACCGCACATGGCTAACTATGGGATGGCAGGGTTTAAGTCACATAGTACGGTTGCAAAGAGGACATATGTACACTGCTCAAAAAAAATAAAGGAAACACTAGAATACCACATCCTAGATCTCTATGAATGAAATATTCCAGTTGCAATTCTTTATTCACTGCCTAATGGAATGCACTGAGAACAATAAAAATGATCAATGAAAATCAAAATGACTATCCCATGAGGTCTGGATTTGGAATGATACTCAAAATCAAAGTGGAAAATCAAATTTCAGGCTGGTCCAACTCGAGTGGAAATGTCTCAAGACTAGGAAAGGAGGCTCAGTAGTGTGTGTGGCCTCCATGTGCCTGTATGACCTCCCTACAAAGCCTGGGCATGCTCCTGATGAGGCGGCAGATGTTCTCCTGAGGGATTTCCTCCCAGACCTGGATTACAGTAATGTTGAATCTGCCAATCTGTGTGTTCTCTGGCAAATGCCAATCATCTTGCACGGTGCTGGGCTTTAGGCACAACGCCAACTTGTGGATGTTGGGCCCTCATACCTTCCTCATGGAGTCGGTTTCTGATAGTCTGAGCAGACGCATGGGTAATAGTGGCCTGCAGGAGGTTATGTTGCAGGGCTCTAGCACCTGCTTCTTCACACAAAAAAGGAGGTAGCAGTCCTGCTCTGGGCTGTTGCTCTCCTACAACCTCCTCCACATCTCCTAGTATCTGCTCCATGCTCTGGACACTGCTGACAGTCACAGCTAACCTTATTGCCACAGCTCACATTGATGTGCCATCCTCGAAGGGTTGAACTATCTGAGCAACTTCTGTGGGTTGTTGCCACCACCTCATGCTAATTCTAGAGGTGAGGGCAAAGACAAAATGCAAAAGTGACCAAATCAACAGCCAAAAAGGATGAGAACAGAGAAATGGTCTGTGGTCACCACCTGCAGCACCACTCCTTTATCGGGGTTGTCTTGCTAATTGCCTATCATTTCTACTGGTTGTCTATTCCATTTGCACAACAGCAGAAGAAATTGATTCACAATCAATGTTGATTCATAAGTGGACAGGTTAATTTCACAGAAATGTGGGTTAACTTGGAGTCACATTGTGTTAAGTGTTCACTTTATTTTTTTGAGCAGTGTACATAAAGTTCAACTAAAACTTTGTTTCCTCCAGCTGATCCAGAAACATGGAACCCATAAGACGCAAACCCATTTCCACTAAAAAGAAACATTTTGCTCTTAATCCCAAGTGATGATCAAAACGGATCAAGATTCAAAGTAGACCAGAGATTTTGAGGACGTATCCTATAGATATGCTATCAAAGTCTAATAGGTGCGGGTCCAAAATGGTGGAAAAGGCTCCCGAAAAGGGCTGCTCAGAAAGGAGTTCTGGTCGTGCTTGCACATAACTCTTTATTCTGAGCTCTGAGTACAGCTGAGCGTTGCATTGGCATTCAAAAGAAAGCATGCAGAAAAGCAAAGTGTGAACTAAGGCCGTGTTCACACGGCTTATTCCCGATGGTTTTTTGAGCGTATTGGCTTCACAAATCCGCCGTGAATAAGGGCGGGGCGGGCGGGGCCGGAGCGCCGTTTCCTTCCCCAACATTAGAAACTATGCATTGTTACGCGATCCGCCCGTAAATAATGTGCCGTGTCAACTTTTGCCCCCCTACGATCGATTAGCCGAGCGGGGAGGAGCGAAGGAATCCACTGTTCTCTATGAGAGCAGTGGATTACCGAAAATTGCTGCCGCGGATTGGCGCCGTACTGCAGTGCAAATCCGGCGCGGAGTACGGCGCCAATCCACGGCAAAATAAGCCGTGTGAACGAGGCCTAAGGGTGCTTTCCCACAGTGCATTTTTTGGTGCTTTTTTTTTTTTTGCAGAAATGCACAATGTAAAAGGCCCGAGGCAGGTTACTTCCTCCAACACGTTAAACAACAATGCATTGTACGCACCTGCAAAGTAGTGACCTGGCACATCTTTGCAAACACCCACAAACTTACGATCGTAAAATACATAGCGTCTGTTTGACGGCACATATTTTACATTGAAGTCTATGGCCCAAAAGATGCCGTGTGAACATACCTTTAAGGTACAGCCACGTTTCTGACAAATAGCATCCATTCAGAAAATATATAATGTTTACACCAGTAGCAATGTGGATAAGATTTCTAGAAGTGTTGTCTACATGCTGCAGGTAAATTCCACACAAAATGTACAGTGGGGTAAAAAAAAGTATTTAGTCAGCCACCAATTGTGCAACTTCTTCCACTTAAAAAGATGAGAGCGGCCTGTAATTGACATCACAGGGAGACCTCAACTATTAGAGACAAAATGAGAAGACAAATCCCGAAAATCACATTGTCTGATTTGGAAATAATTTATTTGTTAATTATGGTGGAAAATAAGTATTTGGTCACCTACAAACAAGCAAGATTTCTGGCTCTCACAGACCTGTAACTTCTTCTTTAAGAGACTCCTCTGTCCTCTACTCATTACCTGTAATAATGGCACCTGTTTGAACTTGTTATCAGTATAAGGCTATGTTCACATGGCTTAATTCCGGGACGTATTTCACCCCGCAATTACGCCGTGTGGATGGGGGCCGGCGGGCTGCCGGCCCCATAGACTGTTATTACTAGCGGCGAGTATTCGCCACTAGTAATTGACATGTCACTTCTCTTCCCCGCTCGCCGTATTGTGTGAGCGGGGAGAGGAGCCGTAATCCATAGTTCTTTATGAGAACTATGGATTACCGTAATGACTGGAACGAATTTCAGCCCATAATTCGCGACGTACGATGCGAATAACAGGCTAAAATACGTGCCCAAATAAGCCGTGTGAACATGGCCTAAAAGACACCTGTCCACAACCTCAAACAATCACACTCCAAACTCCACTATGGTGAAGACCAAAGAGCTGTCACCAGAAACAAAATTGTGTCCCTGCACCAGGTTGGGAAGACTGAATCTGCAATAGGCAAGCAGCTTGGTGTGAAGAAATCAACTGTGGGAGCAATAATTAGAAAATGGAAGCCATACAAGACCACTGATAATCTCTCGATCTGGGGCTCCACACAAGATCTCACCCCGTGGGGTCAAAATGATCACAAGAATGAAGAGCAAAAATCCCAGAACCACACGGGGGACCTAGTGAATGACCTGCAGAGAGCTGGGACCAACATAACAAAGGCTACCCTCAGTAACACACTACACCGCCAGGGACTCAGATCCTGCAGTGCCAGACGTGTCCCCCTGCTTAAGCCAGTACATGTCCGGGCCCGTTTGAAGTTTGCCAGAGAGCATTTGGATGATCCAGAAGAGTATTGGGAGAATGTCATATGGTCAGATGAAACCAAAGTAGAACTGCTTGGCAGAAACACAACTCGTCGTGTTTGGAGGAGAGAGAATGCTGAGTTGCATCCAAAGAACACCTTGCATACTGTTTAGTATGGGGGTGGCAGCATCATGCTTTGGGGCTGTTTCTCTGCAAAGGTTCCTGGACGACTGATCCGTGTACTTGAAAGACTGAATGGGGCCATGTATCGTGAGATTCCGAGTGCAAACCTCCTTCCATCTGCAAGGGCATTGAAGATGAAACTTAGTTATGGCATTCAGCATGACAATGAACCCAAGCACATGGCCAGGGTAACGAAGGAGTGGCTTCCTAAGAAGCACTTCAAGGTCCTGAAGTGGCTTAGCCAGTCTCCAGATCTCAACCCCATAGGCCATGTTCACACGGCTTATTCTGGGACGTAATTCAGTCCGTAATTACGCGCCGAAGTGCGCCAATTACGGGCTGAATCCGTCCCAGTAACTACGGTAATGCACAGTTCTCATAGAGAACTATGGATTACGTCTCCTCTCCCTGCTCGGCAAATCCGCCGGGCGGGGAGATAATTGACATGCCCACTTTCTAGCGGCGTATACGCGCCGCTAGCAATGACTGTCTATGGCCGGCTCGCCCCCGCTCCCCCCGCTCCCGCCCCGCCCCCGGCGTAATTGCGGGGCGGAATTACGCCCCGCAGTTAAGCCGTGTGAACATGGCCATAGAAAACCTTTGAAGGGAGTTGAAAGTCCGTGTTGTCCAGCGACGGCCCCAAAACATCACTGCTCTTGACGAGATCTGCATGGAAGAATGGGCCAACATACCAGCAACAGTGTGTGTCAACCTTGTGAAGACTTACAGAAAACGTTTGACCTCTGTTATTGCCAACAAAGGATATATAGCAAAGTATTCAGATGAACTTTTGTTATTGACCAAATACTTATTTTCCACCATAATTTGCAAATAAATCCTTTCCACATCAGACAATGTGATTTTCTGGATTTGATTTCTCATTTTGTCTCTCATAGTTGAGGTCGACCTATCATGTGAATTACAGGCCTCCCTCATCTTATTAACTGGGAGAACTTGCACAATTGGTGGCTGACCAAATACTTTTTTCCCCACTGTATGAAAATTGGCCGTTCGTGAGGATTGAAAAGCACGTCAATTTATGTTGCAGATTTTGGCTAGGTTCACATGGCTTATTGCCAGCGCAATTGCGGCAGCTCGCCGGCCCCATAGACAACCATTATCCACGGCGCGTATCCCGACGGGATAATGTACGTCACTTTCTCCCTGCTCGCCGTATTTCGCGAGTGGGGAGAAGAGACGGAATCCATAGTCCTCTATGAGAACTGTGGATTACCGTAATGACTGGGACGGATTTGCACCGTATTTCTTGCAGTACGGTGCGGAATACGGGACCAGATCCGTCCCAAAATTAGCCGTGTGAACATGGCTTTTCACTACAACTTTTATAGAGAAATAAACATCCACAAATCTGCTCAACTGACTTTTTTTTTTTTCTTCTAATCTAAAATGTACAGATTTTACACTAAAAACCTGTGTTTGCTACAGATCTGCCATTGCACGTTCACATAAAGGAAATGCTGCCATACCCTTAAAAGCTACCCCCCAGCTTACTCCAAACTCAACATAGTGGAGTTTGGAGTGTGACTGTTTGGCCTCGTTCACACGGCTTATTTGGGCACGGATTGGCGCCGTACTCCCCAAACTCTCATAGAGAACAGTGGATTCCGTCGCTCCTCCCCGCTCGGCGAATCCGCCGCGGGGGGAGAAAGTGACATGCACATTATTTACGGCGCGGACGCGCCATAAACAATGCATTGTCTACGGGGCCGGGAGCAGCGCCCCCGCCGTGCTCCGGCCCCGCCCCCGTCCCGCCCCTTATTCACGGCGGATTTGTGAGCTCAATACGGCGCACAAATCCATCTGGAATAAGCCGTGTGAACATGGCCTTTGAGGTTGTGAACAGGTGTCTTTTATTCTGATAAGTTCAAACAGGTGCCATTACTACAGGTAATGAGTGGAGGAAAGAGGAGCCTCCTAGGCCCGGTTCACACGGCTTATTCAAGCCGTAATTGCGTGACGGATTTCGCCCGCAATTACGGCTTGAATATGGGGCGGGGGCGCTGCCCGCCGGCCCCATAGACTTTCATTATCCACGGCGTGTATCCGCCGGGATAATGTGCATGTCACTTTCTCCCCGCCCCGCGGATTCGGGGAAGGAGGATACCGAAGGAGAACTGTGGATTACCGTAATGGCTGGGACGGATTCCAGCCGTATTGCAGCGCAGTACGGCACGCAATACGGCTGCAATCCATCCCAGAAATAAGCCGTGTGAACAAGCCCTTTAAAAAAGAAGTTACAGGTCTGTGAGAGCCAGAAATCTTGCTTGTTTGTAGGTGACCAAATACTTATTTTCCACCATAATTTGCAAGTAAATTCTGGTCCACTTCATTCTAGTTCTTGACCGCAACGCTATGCATCAGATGTATCATGTCCTATATATAAAGCAACCAGTAATGATAAACCAAAAGTTGAACATTCCCTCCACCCCCCCCCCCCCATGCCGCCACGATGATCACCCTAGGAGTGCAAGCTTTAATGCACACCAAATCAGAAGATGAGAATGCTACATGCGGTCATTCTACTGATCTTTAGCCCCCTAAATTCCACACTGCTAAATAGAAGAAAACCGGGGCCCCTCAACATAGTTAACTCTCACATACAGCAAAAAGGAGCCCCCGACAGCAGCAGGCTATAACCCGAGCTGGCTCTGTATACTTTCATTGACAGTTTTCAGGAACAAGGAGAGGAAGGAACGAGTCTGCTCTGAGTAATTCACAAGATGGAACGTGGGAAAACAAAACATTCAGTAACTTCTTCCTACGAGCGCAGATTACGGTTTCGTCCGCCATACTATAAATACATCCAGCGTAATGTGCGACTTTATGTTGTGGAGGACATGACCATCTGGAACAGGACGGACATTCCCGGGGAAATAAACAGAAAGATTAACGGTTTAGGTAGATTACACAAATGGTGGAAAATATGGCAACTGCAATATAACAAAGAGCCTGTAAATGTGGGATTAGACGGGAGTGGACGGACTGAAAAGCAGATTCCTGTCCCAGCAACCCAAGGCTACGCTCACACGACGGATTCAATGAAGAGCTCATATTGGAAAGATCATCGAAATCCTTGTGTAGTCTAATGATCAGTCTTTGCTGTAGCTCACACAGCAAACTACAGTGCGGATTTTCGATTTTCCACACCATTTAATTCTTTTGGGTGGATTCTGGTTGAATTAAACTCTGCCAGGAGTGACACGCATAAGCCCCCAAAATATAAGGGTTAACCCTTGTCTAAATCAGAGGCTAATACTGCCTCTGTAAGGACAGGTTCACATTAGGTATATCAGCACCTACTGTGCAAATGCGCTATACGCCTGTTTTAGAAGTATGCACTGGAAAGCACGTACTTCTGAAGCGCTCTGGTCGGTCCCCATTCACCCTCTCTTTCCCCAATGAGTGCTATGATTTTACCTATTTTTGGGGCGTATTTCGGAAAATATTGCAGCGCAATTAAGCGTAGAAGTGCGCCCCGCGAATGCACTGTGTGAACCTGCCCTTTAGTAAAAATCATCAGCAGAAATACAAATACTATAGGTCACCTCGAATTTCTGCCGAGGCAAATACGTCAGGTTTTTTCCCTATCGGAAAAGTCTGACGTTTGAGCTTATCCTAATAAACCCAATGCATTTTTCCAGCAACGTAGACTGTCCATTGAGTAAGTACTGGTGAAGCCAACTCCAGCACAAGTAACGTGCACTATCATGCAAAAACTATTAAAGGAATTCAAGTCAAATTCCTTATAATTGACATCTCCTTCTGCAGAAAGTCTGATAATCAGGCACCCGCTTTCGGCATTGAACAGTAATGTGGAATTTCACAAATGTACAGAAGGCGGAGTTGTGAAAATCAAGTAGAAAATTTCTCTGATTAGAAAGTAAAGTGAAAAGCCCCATGCATCTGCTTCATCACATGCAATATTATACAGGATCACTCCCCTAGACACTGCTGCCCTATAGGGTCTCCATGCATGCAGCCATGGCGTGCGCATGAACCCTTGATGGGATAGATCGTGTGTTAAAGGGGATATCCAGGCATTTAAAATGAATGGCCTACGCTTAATATTAGATCACAAGCAGCCCAACTGTTTGAAGGGGCTGCAGCACTCGAGCACTAGGAACACGGCATACTCCATAGCGACTATGCTATTTATTGCTTTCGTGTCCTATTCAAGTGAATGGGACACAGTTTGACCACAAGATAACACAGCAGAGGCTGCTGCCTGATCAAGGTGGCTCCTTCAAACAGCTGATCGGTGGGGTGTCCATGGAAGTCAGAGCTCCACGGATCTAATAGTAATGGCTTATCCTTTGGACAATTTTAAAAGCCTGGTTAATCCCTTTAACATTTTATATTAAAGTTTTCTTGCAGTTCGTTCTATACCATTAAAATGTAGATTTGAAAACATTTGTTTAAAACAGAATATCGGATAATCCGGCACTTATCAGGCCCCATTATTGCCAGCTTACATCTGTAGGGTATGCTCACACAACATTTTTGACGCCTATTTTGTGCGGATTAGGCCTTGTATCCTCCCCAAAATATCCACCAAAAACAAAAGCAGGACACCTACTGATCTCAATGTAAAATCGGCGTCGTTCAGACAAAGCCGATTTTACTTGTGTATTTTCAGAACGTACTGCCAGCACCTACAAAGAATTTACAAGTCAGTTATTTCAGACTTTTTTTCACAACGACAATACAAATGTTTAGGAAGCAGAAATCTCTCTTGTACGGTCCACATCGTTTCCTCATTGAAATTCCTTGCTTGCAAGTGTGGAATTTCAACAAGGAAACAGCGCTTTTTCAGCGTTGGCGATGTGAACGTCATGTGAACTTACCCAATATCTCCAGAAACCAACCCCATATTTAATCTCCACTCCTGAGAGCACCTCCATCCCTACCGTCTGCTCAGCACACTACCACCTCCAGGACTTCTCTCGTGCCTCCCCTATACTCTGGAACTCACTACCACAACACAGACCCTTCCACCTTTACAACCTGAAAACCCATCTCTTCAGGAAACCTACAATAACCCAGCTGCTGCCCCTACACCACCCCACAAGCATGTCTGCTCCTCACCTTCCTCCTCCCTAGTAGATTGTGAGCCCTGGAGGGCAGGATCCTTGCTTCCTCTGTTGTTCCTTATTTAGTGAGATTATTATACTTGCTCTGATCAAATGTACAGCAACCTGGAATTAATGGCACTATAACAACATCAAGAATAAATTGTATAAACATACATATACCTGACGACACATATTAAAAGCAAAAAGGTAATCAACTTTAAGCGTAAGATTTCTTCAAGCACCAAGCCTGAGAAGGCCTTAAAGGGGTTTTCTCGTTATGAAGATCATAGCTCAAAAGGAGGGGACCAAAATATCTAAGCATGTCCGTCCTTGGTTACCAAAATGAAAGTGCATTGGTTTAGGCGAATGGGCAGTGTGTTTAGTGCTAGGGAACAAAGTGAGAGCTCTGGTCAGGTTACGCCCAGGTCCCACCCCTGGTCATAATCGGGAACGGGCATCTGAGGGAGATGGATGAAACAGGTCACGAACGAGAGCGCGGATGAGGAGAGAGGGAGAGAGAGAGTTTTTTCACTGACAGGAAGCAGTGGTAGGTGCGATGTATGCGTGCAGGGTTTGCTGAGGTCCTGCAGCAGTGAGAGAGATCTTGTGCAGTCCCATGTAAACACAAACAGATAAAGCGTATAGTTTTGTTCTGCAGATCTGTAGAGGTCAGAGGTGTAATAATCTGCAGGAAATATCACTGTGTGAGAGACTGGGAGAGATGGGTGATTTTTCTCTCTTTTTCTGAGTCCTGAATGTCAAATGCCCATTCTAGTTACAAAGTATATAGAGAGAGCGAAAAATGTCGATATACACTATGGAGTTACACTTAGCGTTTCACTTCCAATGATTCCTTCGTTTCTGACAACTGAGAAGCTCTCCCTTCCCCCAGCTCACACAGAATGAATCCTCACATGCACACTTTGGAGAAACACGCCCCTCCATTTCATAAGCTCTGCTAAGCAACCAGTATAAACGGCTGCCAAATGATTAAACGATAAAACCCTTTAACAACCAGCTGCATTTTTTAGTTTTTCCCTCCCTGCGTTTCAACAGTCATAACTTTTTTAGTTTTTTTAATTGACTCAGTTGTCCAAAGCCACATAGAAATGAATGAGACACGTTTCCGACTGTAAACCATGAGTAAAAATACAACCCTAAATCCATGTGATGTTTGACATGATTTTCAACGGCCGAATACAAGTTTAGTTATCATGTGGACGCACCCTAAGGGGATGTTCACATGGTGTGTTCGATCCGTTTTTTGGATTCAAGTTTCGGACGCACACATGCAAACAATGCGCAATGTGATGTACATTGCATTCAGTGTAAAACGCTTGTCGACGTTCAGACGTCTGATCACCATTGCATGTTTACTTGCATCTGATGCGTATTGCGGATCCGTCAAAGAGTTGACATGTCAATTCTTGATCCGTTTGATGCAGCAGGCGAGCTATTTAAAACTTTAGGGTGCATTTCTATTGCACCGAAAATGCAACCGAACACGCACCACACTTTGGATGCGTATCTGGATGCATTTTAAGCAGAATTTTTCAATCTGTTTTTCAGACTGAAAAACGTTAAAAAAAAAAACCAAAACGCTGTGTTAACATACCCTAAAATTGTTAAAGTTTGTCATTAAAGGGGTTGTCTCACTACATTGATTTATCTTACCTCAGTCCTGTTTTCTTGGTTTCATTTTGAATTCAGGGGCATGTTTACTGGCTTCTACTAGGCTGCAGTAGAAGCCAGGTCTGTAGCTATAGCAACCAGTGCTGGCAGCCTATCAGATGAGATCAAACAGGTCTGTAGCTATAGCTACCTGAGGATTTGATGCAGCCCATGCATGGGGGATATCTAGGATTAGGTTGGACACTCTTAATGGACACATATTGGAAAGCGACTTGTTTTTGCAAGCTCTTTAACATAAAAAGCAATCCTTGTAGTGACAAAGCAGGGTGCGACAGGGATACTAGACCAGTAAAGTGGTCGGTAACCTAAGAAATCTACTGTATACAAGCTGGAGATAAGAACTGCTCTAACGTTAAAAGGAAGCAAAATCAGAACAGCAATGTATTTGGTAATAATCTTTATGTACCTTTGCCTACATGTTTAAAACTAAAATCAGTGAGACGAGAGGGTCCCTTTAAGTTACTTAATAAAAAAAACGTACATACAATTTCTTCCCATAGAACAGAGAGAGACGGTAAATGTTTAATGGACGATGACAACTATAGGACGCCACACTAAGTCTTGTAATTGGGCACCAACAAGAGGAAACCTCATGTACTCCCACATCTTGCATTTTGCTGCTATCGCTACCTTAGTTACCGCACAACTAGACTATAAATCACACTATACAATTTACCATACAGACACATCAAGAGCCATACTTGTCAGGTCAGCCGTGAGTAGTTTACTGTATACAGCTACCTATCTGCCAGGATAATCACGTAATAACAGCCTTGCTGCAGAGCAGACACATCGCCGTGCCTGGTAGCGTCTGCTCATGCAGATCTCACATACTTTGTGGATATGAATGCAGTATGCACACAGCTAGGCAGAACACTATTACGGAAGTATCTATGGTACTTGGCGGTAATAAATCAATACTGTAGACAGAACCCCAAGAGGAATAGAAGATGGGCAAGCAAGTATTAGTGAGTGCATGTTACTTCAACCTGGAAACGGTCATCACTTTCAAAGTTATTCCCAAATTTAAAGGGGTTGTCTCACTACAAGGATCGCTTTTTTATGTTAAAGATCTTGCAAAAACAAGTCACTTTGCAATATATGTCCATTAACAGTGTCCTACCTATTCTAAGATATCCCCTCTTGTATGGGCTGCATCAGCTTCTCAGGTCGCTATAGCTACAGACCTGTTTGACCTATCCTGATAGGCTGCCAGCACTGGTTGCTATAGCTACAGACTTGGCTTCTACTGCAGCCTAGTGGAAACCAGTCAACACGCCCCTGAATTCAAAGTGAAACCAAGAAGACAGGACTGAGGTAAGATGAATCAATGTAGTGAGACAACTTCTTTAAGCGCACTCCCCAAATAAATTAAAAATAGAAATCTCCAGCAAATTGAAGGCTGTAAACTGTCCTGTTTGTCAATGATGTTAAAGGAGCTCTCTGCTTTGTGATCAGCTTAGGGGTCCTTTTAATATCATTGTCTGAAGCATCTCCTGGCCTGAAACCCCCAAGATCAGGTGTAACCTGTAGAAAAGCCTGGCAGGAAATGTTCGACCTCCCTACAGCGCCACTGCAGGAGAAACAGAGCATTGCACGGTACTCGTTCAAATCAACAGGAGGTCTGACTAATAGGGGACAGGACAGGTCCTCTAGAGCAAGGGACATACTGATCTCTTAGAGCGATGAATAATGACAAGGATGCTGTAACCTATAGAATATACTATACTGAATTGTGAATGTCTTACACAGGAATTTTTTTATTTTCTTTATTATTTTTTTTTTTTTTTAAATGAAGCAACTAAGATTGATATTAAAGGGGTTGTCTCATCTCAAAGTTTGATAGGATGCAGGAATGAAATAATGCTGCTTTGCTCTGTCACTTCCAGGTCAAGCTGTCTGTAATAAGCATATGAGCTCCGTGTATTCAGACTTCTCTGTTTATTAGTCTAGATTAAATAAATTATCTTCTCTGAGGTCCGGAGAAGCTTCTGAGCTAATGTAAAGAGTAGAGTAATTACTGTCTTTTGTCTGAAAGATCAGATAACACACAAGCTCTCACTGCCTGACCTGACCTGTGTGATGACATCACTCCCTGCTATCAGACAGAACAAATAGCAGGGGGGGACAAAGAGTACACAGGTCACTTGGGAAACTAGAAAGGCCTCAAGGTGATAAAATCACTTGTAGCCGCTTAACAACAAAAAATGGAAAAAGCAATATATTTGGAAAACGTCTTAATTTAGTGTCCCCTACATTTTGAAAGCTATTCTTTGTAGTGAGACAACCCGTTAAAACTCCCACAGGGTTGTCACACAGTTCTCCCAGACTAGGATATGGGACATTTATATAGCGATACAACCAACTTTCCAACACTGCATAACTAGCATGGCTTGTTGTCCATAAGCCTAAGAATGGAAGATGACAGGGGCCATGTTGGGTTGTCACTTAGCTGTTGTACTGTCTGCAGCTCTCAGAGGTACCCGAAATGGGATCCTTTCCAGGAATAGGTCGGAGCTACACGTTGTTGAGGAGTACCCCGACATGTAGCCCCGAAAGACACTTCAAGACTCAGTGTGAACAGAGCCTTAGACCATTTTTTGCAGTGAAATAAGCAAGCATCTAACAAGAGAAACGCGCAATTGGAAGCTTCATGCACACTCCACATTTGATGCGTCTTTTGGACCACTGTCTGCTACTTATTTTCATGCATTTGTTTCAGCACAGAGAACTTCACTGTACTTGATGCATCTTTCTTCACAGCTATGCGTTGATAACGGTCCTGCAATCCCATTTTTTGTGCAGCATGTAAAGCATGAAAGTGTGTGCATAAATCCTGCAACTTTGTGCCATATGTGCGCTTATTCCCATTTACATCAATGGTACCCTAATGTCAAGTTCTTTTAGCTCATATTTTGATGTGGAATCAAGAAAGAAAAAAAACGTGAATTGTCCACGGGGAAAAAAAAACCAAAAAACATAATTTGAACCAGGACTTCGGCCGCATTTACATTATGCTGCGGAGTTGTGCCACGGGTATACATTTATGTTTAATAGACTAAATACAACCTACTATGTACATCTAATTTTCTTAAAGTTTTCTCTTTTTTTACAGTGGCCTAAATGATTTGTGTTATTTTAGGCAATTTTTTGTTCCTTTAATCGATTCCGGCATCTTTTCTTGGTCCTTGATTGTTGAGTTGGGGGGCTCCTGCTGGTATAATGTTCACATGGGGTTTCCAAGCCAGGAATATTATCTCTGCTGTCCCCATCCTCTCTCTTTCTTTTGTGCATTAACTGAAAAAATTAGTGGAAATCTGCAAGTGCGTACCCCTCCTCTCCTCTATCAACCATTTACGGTTTAAAAAAGAAGGTCAGAACTGTGAAAAATTTTGGAAGCAAATGAAGAGATATGAAAAGCATATTAAGCCATATATCTACAGGTAAAATCGGATCCATTGCTTGTGAATATTAAAGCAGATTCGGAACAGCTGTTTGAAGTCAAATTGGGTAAAGGTGCTTTCACACAATGCGTTGTTGATGCGGTTTCTGGATGTGTTTTTTTTTGTGCAGAAATGCACAGTAGTTAATATTGTGCATTTCTGCACAAAAAAACGCATCCAAAAACCGCACCATGTGAAAGCACCCTAAATCGGCTGAAAATCAGCTAACAATACAGACACTGCTACTCTAGTCTGCTGCACATTTCTCTGAAGCAAACCACAGGAAGAATTTATAGCAATTCAATCCTATGTAACTGTATTCTTAGGGTGCTTTCACACGGAACATTTTTGACGCGTTATTTGAGCAGAAAAGCATAACACAAAAAAAAATGCATAAAAAATGATCCATATGAAAACACCCTTAGGTCGTGTTCAAACCGCATTGATGCAAAAAATTTGTGTTTTTCTGCGATTACACATCAAAACGCGCGGAAAAAGTGACATTATGGCTGACTGCATAAAGTGCATATGGCCCCTTTTGCAAAAGTGCATATCAGGCACACAGATGCGTTTTTTTTGTACACCGTTTGAAGCATTATGCACTGGACAAAACGGCAGTGAAGACCATTAACAGCATGAAAATACTCCAAAAAATGCAACAAGTACGATGCAGTTTCCTACACTGAAAAAAAGAAGAACAAAAAAAAAAACGCATGAAAATAAGCATGAGAAGAAAGTGGGTGTAAAAACCAGGGCTGGAGTCGGAGGCTATTTTGCAGGAGTCAGAGTCGTCATAAAAGGGACCGACTCCGACTCCCAAAATATATAATAAGTTGGTCCAGTTAGTTCAAGGCAGTGCAAAGAGCAAGAGGAATTGGGTCCGGCCAGTGCTACTGCTCCCATATCTTCAGCCTCATCACATGAGGAGTGTAATTGATGACATGGAGCAGGCAAAGCGCTGCACCAGGGGAAAATATTCCGCTCCCAGGGCAAACAGATTTCAGCAAAATTTTTCACCTGCTTTCTAAGAAGTAGAAGAGTTCAACCATTCATCAAAACGGATTGTGGCTGAGGCAATTCCTTTATATCCTGACATTGTTAGAGATGTTGCCCCTGTGGTCACCGCTTTGTCCCCAAACCAAGTTAGTGTAGAGAGGCCGTTCTCTAGCCTGGAAATGATGAGATCAGATGTGAGGTCATGTATGCAGTATCTGATGGAGGCAATACTATTTCTCAGAACAAATTCAGAGACTCCACAAATGTTCCCGCAGTGTCTTGCATATTTACAATTTTTTTGTGTCCTAAAGTCATATCCAATAAATATATTTTACACTGACAAGCAAAATGGTAACAATGTTTTGAACTTGTGACTCAGTCTCCATATCTCTCCATCCACTACAGCTTTGTACATAAGGCTACTGTAATTTTATATACTGTCATCTGACCCATATCATACATAAATTTGACTTGCAAGTATTTAGCATCTGCTTAGTTACAGTTTTGCTCCTAAAAATCTAAGTGTTAATTTTTATTATTTTGTTAGTATTTGGGAAATTCACCTTTTGCTTTTCAGTACTGCCTGAATCCTTCTGGGCTCTGAATCAGATTCAAGCATATCTTGACCAAAATCTGATCCCAGGTCTCTTCTACACATTCCCAATGTTGGTGCAGACTGGACTTGGATACAAATACAGCTTTTTCATCAGCTCAACCCACAAGTGTTCAAAAGATCAAAACATTGTTACCCTATTGCTTATCAGTGTCTGTTCTACCTAAATAGCTTGATTATTGTATCATAAGGTGATAAACAGCCTGATGTTACCATTTTACTACAGTAAAGTCATCACTTAAACATGCGCCGTGTATGAGGGAGTCGGAGGTCGAGAGGTTTGGGAAATTGAGGAGTCGGAGTTGGGACTTCGGCTTGCCGACTCCACAGCCCTGGTAAAAACATATGAAAAATTATGTTTACAAATGTTTTTCTCTGGTAAAATAAGTGCTTATTTCTGTGCAGTCATGCGAGTCTGGGTTTATACTAGACAAATTTCTCGACACAGGTTTTGAAATATTTAAGGATATGTTCACATGATGGATTCAGATGCAGAATTGTATGCAAATTCCACACTGAAGTTTTCAGCGTGTAAAAATCTGTCATGTGCATATACCCAATATGTGCCGCAATACTATGGGTGCTTTACAAGTACATGCTGGCCAGCGCGCACTTCTAAAGCACAGGGTGGGGGCCGTCCCCATTCACTTCCATCATCCTCATCGAAGACGGAGGGAATTCATAGCTCTCTATGAGAATTAAAGGGGTTGTCTCACTACAAAGATTGCTTTTTATTTTAAAGATCTTTCGAAAACAAGTCACTTTGCAATGTGTGTCCATTAACGGTGTCCTACCTATTCTGAGATATACCCTCTTGTATGGGCTGCATCAGCTCCTCAGGTCGCTATAGCTATAGACCTGTTCTCTCTCTCCTGATAGGCTGCCAGCACTGGTCGCTATAGCTACAGACCCTGCGCCCTCAGAAGCTCATCACTGCAGACCAGTAGAAGCCGGTAAACCACCTCTAAATTCAAAAATGAAACTAAAAAAAACAGAACCGAGTTAAGATGAATAGATGCAGTGAGACAACCCCTTTAATGGAGACGATAGGCTGTTCGAAGGGGAGGAAGATGCCACTTAACCCATATAAGAGATCATTACAAAGTTTTGTGTATTTTTATTGATTGATACATAGCCAACTATAGGCTTTAAGATCTCCAGAATAATAAGGACTGAGAAAGTAATTTATACACTTAGGCTAGGTCTACACAGCACAGGGTTACAGTTTGATTTTTTTAAGTGGATTCAGTATTTAGATTCCGCAAAACTCTGACTGTAAGGCTACGTTCATACGGCTTATTTTGGGATGTATCTCGCCCCGTACTGCCAGTCATTATGGTAATCTACAGTTCTCATAGAGAACTATGGATTACGTCTCCTCTCCCTGCTCGCACAACACGGCGAGCGGGGAGAGACGTGACATGTCAATTATTCACGGCGTATTCGCGCCGGAATAATGCATGTCTATGGAGCCGGCGGGCAGCCCACCCTCGCTCCCGAGCACACGGCGAAATTGCGGGGCGAAATACATCCCGCAATTAAGCCATGTGAACATAGCCTAATCCTGTGCCCACAGCTCGCAATAGAAAATCACAGCACGGATTTTCTACTGTGGGATTTCTAACCTGTGTTCTATCTTCCGACAGATTCCCGTACAGTCAATGCACGGGTCGGCAGGAAAACCGACCATGTTTTTTTTTTTTTTTTGCACAAAAAAAAACGCAGTACGGCGATGTTAAAATGCCAGCGGATTTTGGATCGCAATTGCTGTATAGACAAAGCCTAACTGTGTACTAAATCTAGCAGGTGTTAATCCAATTTCTAAAAATTAGATCTGCAGTTTTTAAAGAGGGCGACCCAGTTTGTAAGAAATTTGTAAATTTATATTTCATTTTTTACGCCCTTTTTTCCCTTTTGTCTATAAATAGCCATCTGTGGACGCACATGCCTCCTTTGATGAAGGCTTTTCTCTTCATGCGCTGCTCTTATCACTGCCTTTGTTCATCTGGAAGTAAATTAGGCTTCCCATTTCCATTGCTTTCCTGAGTCTCGGTGCTGGAGGAAGCCTTCATGCCACATCAGTGTCACTTGTGCTCACAAGGAATGTCACAGGCTAATCTAAAATCAGCAGCCCCCCTCCCACCTCTCCTGTTAAAACCTCGTAGGCCTCCCCTGTACCTTCCGGCCAGAGCCGGGCAGTGCTCTCCTGTCAGCGAGGCCTGCGCAGAGGACTGCTATGTGACAAAACCCCAGTCGGGGATAAATGTCTCTGAGCAGGATTTCCAAACCAAACACAAGTGAACTACTAAGACACCATGCCGTGCAAAAATGTACTAAATGATGCTGTGGGGATGAGGGGGAGAAAACATGTGCTCAGCAAAGGGTTACGTTATCAAATTTGGAACTACAAAAAAAAAAAAAAATAAATTGCCTCAGCTTTTTGGCACATGCATAAAACGAGTCAGAATGTGTCACGTAACCCCTTAAAGGGGTATTCCAGAATTTGGGCAAAAAGTTTGAAAGACTGCTCCAGGATCATTACACATAGAGCAACAGAATAACAAAAAAAACCACATTTTAAATATGTATAATCAGTTTTTGTCACATTGTTCTCCATGGTCTATTTCTTAGCACAGAAAGAATTAATACGGCTTTAAAGGGGTTTTGCCACCATGTAATGTTGACGTGGGAACCTCCAAAATGGGTATTTAATCACTTTTCTAAATATATGTGATTACAAAAAGTGAAGACTCAGAGCTACAGCATTTCTCAATCCCCCTTAGTTACCTGAAAGCTTCCACTAGACACGACCGAGGAGCTGACAGGCCGCGCTTGCGTGAAACACTTCTTATCTGATGACAGGGAAAATGAATGAGCTTTTAAGGCACCGGGTAGAAAGTGCAGTCTATGAGTCTGTGTCTTGCTGTATTGAGAATCCACTGTTGTACTGTTATTATTTCACTTAAGTTTTGAGACACTCCCTTATTCCTCACTCCTTACTCACCCTCTACCTCTCTCCCCTGCAGCTTTCATGACTCAGTCATGACTTTCATGACTGATTTGTTGACATTCTCCCTGTGCTAATAAGGAGAGGTAAGAAACTTGTGTCCTGGCAAATCCCCTTTAAGAGCAGCCTACATGGGTAGGAGGCTACAGTTCCCATCATGCATTGCTAACCTCTGTTCTCCCCTTGTATTCCCCTGGCTACTGAAGAACAAATTTCCACCCTCTGACGCATCGAATATTGTGCCCCCTCAGGTTAGTTCCCAGTTACAGCCCATCCAACCACCTGCTGTTTCATAGACACATAGCTCGGCCTCCTGTAAGTTTTGGTGCTAGAACTGAGCATGCCTGACCAGAAGTGTGACAGTATACAGGTCGTATCCCTTGGCAACAAGCTGTAAACCTCACATTTTAGGCCAGTAAATGCGGTTTATGTGGGAAACTACTGAAAATATTTAGTTACTATATATTGAGGATTTTTACTTTATATAAACAAACGAAAATATCCAGCAACACAACTTCTCACCAAATTTCTTAAAAACGGATTGCTTGCAGCTTTATTAAGTGTTCCAAAAATACATGTTAAAAAGGTGCCAATGCACTACATGTTAATGTACAAAAAAGCGACTTTTTTGTACACGAACATGTAGTGCATTGGCACCTTTTTAACATGCTATTTTTGGAACACTTAATAAAGCTGCAGCAATCATCCATTTTAAGAAATTTGGTGAGAAGTTGTGTTGCTGGATATTTTCGTTTGTTTATATTTTTTCATTGGGACGCCACTGTGAACGTCTTCATCATCCCTTTC
The DNA here is from genome assembly GCA_025379985.1 of Phyllomedusa bahiana. NCBI lineage: Eukaryota > Metazoa > Chordata > Amphibia > Anura > Hylidae > Phyllomedusa > Phyllomedusa bahiana. The sequence continues at coordinate 57,061 of JAODAL010003782.1, read as the reverse complement.
CGTGCAACCATCTCTCTTCACACAGGTGAGCTGAAGATTTTCTATTTTGTTTTACATTTTTACTTTATGTTACACACTTTCAATTGGAGTCAAGTTTTGTAAACCGGAATACCTCTTTAAGGACGTGGTCAACTTCAGCTTTCAGGTTGCAGTGGGTTTTTTTTTTTGTTTTTTTTTCTCCAAGTTTCATAACTTTTTATTCCTCCATTAACATAAAACTAGATTTATAACAATGTTTTATAAATGTAAAAAAATCATTAAAACGTCATACTTGACGAAAAAAACGCACGCTCTACAATCTTTGTGCAAAATTTATAAACATAGTTAAAACTGTATATGCAAGCCAAAAATATAAAAAGTGTACTCACAAATGCATAACCGCATCTTACATGTCCAGAAGAAAAAAATGTAAATACTTAACCCAGTCAATGGCTCAAAGGGGGATAGGAGAGGCCGCAGTCCCTGACGCATGTTTTGCTGGTGCTTTTAAAGATTATGGGTATGTCCACACGATGTATTGCGGCATGTACAGTACTCGTCGCAATACATCGTGTGTTTGGGAGCTCGCGCTACCGAGGCGTGCGCGGGTGGACGGGGAGGGGGGGAGGAGGTGGACATAGCCCACCGGGCCCACAGACATGAATTACTCTGACATGTCACTTATCTCTCCTCCCGTACAATACGATCGTATTATACGCGCGGGGGGAGGCGGCGTACTCCAAAGTTCTCTATGAGAACTATGGATTACCGTAATTTTGGGGCACGTTTTGCCGCGTATCAAGTGCAATATGCAGCAAAATGGGCCCCAAAATAAGCCGTGTGAACATACCCTATGTAGGTCAATGATTTCAGACATGAGTCAATCATTGGTATCAGAAATCTGTTTTTTGGTGATCTTTTATTGGACTGTTTGTTACCAAAGTCCTATTTTGTATATCTTAGCCCATTTTTATATTGGTTTTCCCTCCATCAATGTAGCCACGTTTTTTTTTTGTGGGACGAGTTGTAGTTTGGAAACATTTAAGACTTTTTACGGTATTTGGTCTTTGCTGTGGGAACGCTGTGCAGTAGTGACTGGTAACCCTTGCGGTGGGGGACAAGCCCGTACTATATTTTTTGAAGTTTTTTACATTAGGAATTTGAACAGTGCTTTTTGTTTTTTTATAGATAGAAATATTAAATAAAATGAAAAATTTTATACTAGATTGTGTTCAGTGACAAGATTGTGTGGCACTATAAACCTCTTCAAATGTCATCCATGTGAGAAAACATTCCACACAAAAAAAGAAAAAATTGACCTGTAGTTTAACACCAATTTCTGTACAGAAAATTGCACAGACTTGTGTTTTTTAATCGCTAGAGGCTGAAAAACAAGAGATCGGCAGGAAACCAGGGATGTGTTGCCACTGGAGTGCCCGGAAGCGGTTTTCCATCTGTCTCAAAAGGGAAGCCTGCAGCTAAAATCGGCACTATTTTCTGCAGATTTCCCTAAAAAATGTCCACAGATAATTCACTAAATGTTAAAACTTAACCGCACATATGCTACCAACTTTGCTTCAGAAACACTAAGCCTGGGTTCACACAGTGCTTCTTTGCCGCATTTTTTGTTCATTAATTGCTGTGCCTTCCTGCACAAAAAACGCGGCAAAAACGCACCGTGTGAAAGCACCCTTAGGCCATGTTCACACGGCTTATTCTGGGACGTATTTCAGCCCATAATTCGCGCCGTACTGCGCTCAATACGGGCTGAAATACGTCCCAGTCACAATGGTAATCCACAGGTCTCATAGAGAACTATGAATTACTTCTCCTCTCCCCGCTCGCACAATGCGGCGAACGGGGAGAGACGTGACATGTCAATTATTCACGGCGTATACGCGCCAAGAATAATGCATGTCTATGGGCCGGCGGACTGCCGGCACCCTGCCCCCATACACACGGCGTAATTGCGGGCGAAATACGTCCCGCAATTAAGCCGTGTGAACATAGTCTTAAAGTTATCTGGATCTCTGGTATATGGGTGGTGAGTGAAGGTGACAAGGCACATAGGCAAAGTCCATATATAGATTTTTGGCTTAAAGGTACGCTATTTTTATTTCTTTTTTGTTAAAGATAGGATAATATTCTGATAAGCTTTTATGGTTATCAAGATTGGTATATTATGAATATTGTATGTAGAAGATGAATGACGCTGTTCACTACTATATATATATATATATATATATATATTATATAAATATATATATATTTGTATGGATTTTGTCTATAAAATGTTGTTTAAAAAAAAAATGAAAGTCTTATTTTCCAACTTTCCTAAGTGCCATTTGATATATTAAAAAAACAGAAATGTATCTATTTCTTCTTTCGTTTTTGTCTCCTTGTGTCGCTCCTTAAGTACCTGATCATCGATGAGGTATAATTTGGTATGAAATAAAATCATCTCATTTAACGGCAAATCGGCTTCCAACCATCTGGTCAAAAAACACCTCTCTGCAATCAGTAAGACAATATGAACCAGAGGGGGAATACTGCTTGCTACCTCTTACATAGTAATTTTTTTTTATGCACACTGCACGGATTTGCTATGGAAGTTTTGCACCGAAAATCTGTAATTAAATGTGCAGATTTCGCCCCATTCAATATGATAGGCTGAAGATTTTACCCTATCTGCACCACAGGTAAACTTCCGCCACGTGGTCAATGGACTTGTAAAATCCCATCCACATAGCCGATACTGTAATTGTAGAAAATTCTTTTCATGATTTTTCACACAATAAAGACAAAAAAAAAAATTTGAAAAAAACCCATTGCATTTCACAACTAGTGTGAAACCACCCTTAGGCTATGTTCACACGGCTTATACACGGCGTAATTGCGGGGACGGAATTCGCCCGCAATTATGCCGTGTGCCGTGTAGCGGGGGCGCATTAGCTCACCGGCCTCATAGACACTCATTATCCACGGCACGTATCCCGCCGGAATAATTGACATGTCGCTTTCTCCCCGATCGCTGTATTTTGCGAGCGGGGAGAGGAGACGGAATCCATAGTTCTCCATGAAAACTGTGGATTACCGTAATGACTGGGACGGATTTCAGCCGTATTTCACGCAGTACGGCGCGAAATACGGAACGAAATCCGTCCCAAAATAAGCCGTGTGAACATAGCCTTAAAGGGGTTTTGCCATGAAGTGAGTTCCTTACCTCTTATCTGCTCAGGAGAGAATATAAACAAAGCATACTGAGTCATGAATGGCTGCAGGGGTTAGAAGAGAGCGAGGAAGAAGGGAGCATCTGCTATGTTTACTCAAAAAATTACATTACAACCAGTGGATTCTCAATACAGAAGACAACCTTATACACTGCAATTTTCTCCCCAGTCCCTTGCTAGCTCCTTCATGTTCCCTGTCATCAGATAAGAAGTGCAAACACGCAAGATCAGCTCCTGTCAGTGTCCTGGTCGTGTCTAATGTAAACTTTCAGGAAACTAAGGGGGATTGAGCAATGCTATAACTCTCACAGGTTTCCCTTTTTGCAATCACATATATTTAGAAAAGTGATTAAATACCCATTTTGGAGGATCACACGTCAACATTACATCGTGGCAAAACCCCTTTAACAAAACAGCATACTAGTGACCATGCCCCATCAAAACTTGTGGGAAGCTCTGTATCTTACTAGCTTGGAGACCTGTACACTCCCAGGTGTAACAGTGTGTACAGCTGACAACGGCCATGAGGTGTAGTGTGGAGGTCAGGCTGGGGTTGCTCAATCTGATAAAACTCCACTTCCTCTATGTACCTGTGGGAAAGCCTAACCACGCCCGGTGTGTCACCGAAGCACCTAGACCCACGGCTGCGCTCCCCGCTGGATGAGGCATGCTGCAGCTGCTCCAACACGCCGCAGAAAATTCCTTCTATATGAGGCGACACCTGGCAGCATGTCCACCTCTATCTGTACTCTGGATCTAGCATGCAAAAGGGAGGGTTTTTAACCTCCTATGTAAATTGTTTCCGGGACAAACATTGTAAGCTGAAATCATAAGTCTATGTAATGCTGGTAACTGGTTCACAGGCCCCAAAATGTCACCAACATATGCAAAATGAAGACTAAAGAAAACAAAGCAGATAAGTAATACAGATAAAGCAAGTTCTTACATATTACATCAGAGAGAGCTGCTGGAAATCACTCTCTGTATGAGGACAGCGGCTTCTTTGGGTCATGGACTTACCTGGTGCCCAAAGGAGCCACTCATCCCAGTACATGTAAGAGCAGTACAGAACATGTAGTACGACACTATACTGTAGAGAGGTGCTACTAGATCTCCAATCACTGCATGCACTTCACTAATACATATAAGAGCAGTACAGGACATGTAGAGAGGCACTATAGACCGCCAACCACCGCATGCACCTCACTAATACATGTAAGAGCAGTACAGAACATGTAGTACGACACTATACTGTAGAGAGGCGCTACTAGACTGCTCATCACTGTATGCACTGCACTAATACATGTAAGAGCAGTACAGGACATGTAGAGAGGCACTATAGACCGCCAACCACCGCATGCACCTCACTAATACATCTAAGAGCAGTACAGAACATGTAGTACGACACTATACTGTAGAGAGGCGCTACTAGACTGCTCATCACTGTATGCACTGCACTAATACATGTAAGAGCAGTACAGAACATGTAGTACGACACTATACTGTAGAGAGGCGCTACTAGACTGCTCATCACTGTATGCATTTCACTAATACATGTAAGAGCAGTACAGGACATGTAGAGAGGCACTATAGACCGCCAACCACCGCATGCGCCTCACTAATTCATGTAAGAGCAGTACAGGACATGTAGTACCGCACTGTACTGTAGAGAGGCGCTACCAGACCACCAATCACTGCATGCACCTCACTAATACATGAGAGCAGTACAGAACATGTAGTACTACACTGTACTGTATAGAGGTGCTACTAGACCGCCAATTTCTGCATGCACCTCACTAGTACAGGAGATTTAAAAGTAAAATGTTCATGAAAATTGGTTGGATCAGTTTATGGGACACTATCTTCAATATACAACGTTCCGGTATTCGGAGGCCATTTCAACAAAGGACCACTTCATGTGAGCTGAGCTCTGTGATATACAGGGTTATATGAAAGAGGAGAGAAGCTGAGCTCTGAGATATATAGGGTTATATGAAAGAGGAGAGAAGCTGAGCTCTGTGATATATAGGGTTATATGATAGAGGATAGAAGCTGAGCTCTGTGATATATACTGTAGGATTACTGTATATGGTAGAGGGAGAAGCTGAGCTCTGTGATATATAGGGTTATATGATACAGGAGAGAAGCTGAGCTCTGTGATATATAGGGTTATGTGATAGAGGAGAGAAGCTGAGCTCTGTGATATATAAGGTTATATAATAGAGGAGAGAAGCTGAGCTCTGTGATATATAGGGTTATATGATAGAGGAGAGAAGCTGAGCTCTCCGGTATATATGGTTATATGATAGAGGAGAGAAGCTGAGCTCTGTGATATATAGGGTTATATGATAGAGGAGAGAAGCTGAGCTCTGTGATATACAGGGATATATGATAGAGGAGAGAAGCTGAGCTCTGTGATATATAGGGTTATATGATAGAGGAGAGAAGCTGAGCTCTGTGATATATAGGGTTATATGATAGAGGAGAGAAGCTGAGCTCTGTGATATATAGGTTTATATGATAGAGGAGAGAAGCTGAGCTCTGTGATATATAGGGTTATATGAGAGGGAGAGAAGCGGAGCTCTGTGATATGTAGGGTTATATGAGAAGGAGAGAAGCTGAGCTCTGTGATATATAGGGTTATATGGTAGAGGAGAAGAGCTGAGCTCTGTCCTTATTTTAGGGGGAAAAAAACTCATTCTGAAAATCCGGAAAAAAATCCCAGGATCGACAACCGTTCTCCAGAATCTTAGTCACTAGAACATTGCAGTGCACACCTGAATTTAACTCTGTTGGCTGTATATGTCCGAATACCTATGTTTGCGCTGCATACCCCATTTCTTCATGAGCTTTACGCTCTGTCCACCCAATAAAGTGTGTTTGTTGAAAACAGAGCAAACTGTGCTATTTAAGCGGATAGGGCCGAAGGAGAGTTACATCCAGGTGTGAACTCGCTCTTAAACACACGCGAGTGAGAGACTGCACTCCAGAGTGCGAAATATGCTTGAGTTCTTGTGACACATGAATAAAACTATCACCAGGAGATAGGAAAATCAGCAAATATTTCAAAACTGCTCATCCTCAGAGCATGCTGGCGCGATCCCTCTGCGGGTGCACCGCCCGGCGCCTTGCCGGCCTGATGAAGGGCTTTCACCCAGCATGTTGCAGTTTGAATTTCTAGACTTATTTTCTGACCAAATTTTGACTTCTATGAAGAGCAAGCTTCCCTATCTTGTGGTGATACATGAACAAAACTATCAAGTGAAGTCTAGAGCGCAGTTTTTCTCTCAAACATGTTTCCTGGATATAAGGAAGCAGTAGTCAGCCCCTTGACACTTGCACCCATCAAGCCTCTCTAACTTCTAAACTCCAGTTCTGGCCCTCCACGTCAGTTTAGGTGGCCTGGAAGAGCTTAGGCACGGTCAGCAGGGATGGATGAGGTCTGAACCAGCTCCACTTTCCTCAAAGGACACAGGTACAACCAGGCACCATCTAGGATTCAGACCTATTAAGTCACAAACGGACAATTCGTGGTAAGATGTTAAAGGGGTTGTCTCACTACATAGATTCATCTTACCTCAGTCCTGGTTTCATTTTGAATTTAGGGGCATGTTTACTGGCTTCTACTAGGCTGCAGTAGAAGCCAGGTCTGTAGCTAAAGCAACCGATGCAGGCAGCCTATCAGGAGAGAGTAAACAGGTCTGTAGCTATAGTGACCGGAGGAGCTGATGCAGCCCATACAAGAGGGGATATCTCAGAATAGGTAGGACACTGTTAATGGACACATATTGCAAAGTGACTTGTTTTTGCAAGATCTTTAATATAAAAAGCAAGCCTTGTGGTGAGACAAGCCCTATAATGTCCCCTCACATAGCAAAAATAAGGAAAAACCTTTGTGAATTGGAGGGCATGCTGAGTAGGGGCACAATATATCCTGCTGTGGATTTCACCCACTGTTATGAAATCAGCTACACATTTCACGTTTGGCATTTTGTGAACTGTATACACCATAAAAATCTCAGCCATAGCCCTCAGACGGCCAAAATAGGTGTCCTTTTGGCCCTTGTCAAGGCGGCATCAGCATAGACACTGCTGTCATATACAGTTTCTATATCGCAGGACACATTTTAGTGTCGATCTGTACCCTATTTAGGTATTGGTACTTGGTTCACATATGGGTCTATCTATGGATATTAGCCATGAAACAGGTTAGGGCATATTAGGAAAAGCCACCTTGGGGTGGGGGACGCCCTTTTCGGGGCGACTACCCTACCATTTAGGCAGGTGCTTAATAGGGATATCTACCCTCACCATTTTGTTTGTCACATTTTTTCTATTTAGGGATATCCAGGATTAGAGGCTACTATTGTTCCTCTCCATGTCTTTGTATATTTTGTTGGGGTGTAGCTGGGCTCCTTGAGAAGATATACTTCCATCTTGAAAATCCCTGGATTTAATAGACCTGACCAAGGATATGCGAGTATATAAGACTGGTCCATATCTAGTTTGTTTGTAACATTGGTCATAATTGAGTGGCATTAGTTATCAATTATATTCTAACTGAATTGAGAAGTATATATTTTTTAAGCTCATTTATTAAAAATGAAGTTTTAGTCTGCGTTTTCTTCAGTGATATACTGTTATGGTGGGCACAGTATGGAGGGCACTTTGTGACTAACTCCAGAGAGGAGGCCATATATATTTGTGTGATGTTCTCTCTAGTTATAGTTGTGAAACAGCCACCTCTGGGACCCACCAAAAACTACAATGAGAATAAGCGTCTCATATTGCAGGAGTACCAGCAGGGGACCCCCCATTCTGATCTCTAGCAGATCCCTAAAAGGGAACCAAGGCCTCTCAGGAATTATGGGTATTTACAATTGAAGAGTCATAAAGGTCTCAGATGGGGAATATGATTTACTGGGACCCTTGGAGAGGTGCAATAGGACAGTGTGGCCCTTGGGACTAGAAATTATTGTGTAACCCTGTTCTACACCATGAAGACCCACTGGTGCATAAACCAAACAGAGGCCTCTGATGGACAAAGAAGTGTCCTCTGTCTCGGTGGTAACAGCATACTTTTTCTTCCCTTTTACCCTGTAGTAAAATAAAGCAGACACTGCCTCCCTATACAGTTTATATACTGCCTGGTGTACTTTTCTCCTCTGTTCACACTTTATTCAAAGTATAGGTCGGTAATATTTCCTAATATATACCTCCAACATTTGCCATTGTATAGTTATAAGACACTTGATGTGACCGTTCTGCAGTAAAGATAGATCGCCTGGGCACATGGCCTTACAGTCCATAAAGGTAAATTCACATAAGTAATATCCTAGTAACATTTTACATGACACTTTTCCACAATGAAGCCAATGAAAAAAAAACAAACATAAATGTGGGATAGCGCACACCCCACTCTTAAAACATACACTACTTCTGATGAAGCGCGGCCTGAAACGCGTAAAGTCCAAGTGTTCTTTTAATGTGTTTCTTTTTAATTTTGCAAAGGTATACACTCCATTGCATTTATAAGAATAAAATCCATTTTTATTAAGCACCACTCCATCGCCTCCTTGACGTTTTCTTCAGCCACAAGCACCGGGTCGGTTTTTCTTCACTGTGCTTCTACACTCTTAAAACACGGTGTATGGATGTAGTAAAGAAGAATTTGAGAAATCCCAATGTGCCATCTGTCCACTACGATAAATTACCACCACACCCAAATGACAAGGAATAGTACCCCAATAAGCAATGTATGAAGGCATGGGGCATTGAGTGGCTATATAGCAATACATCATTCCAGAGGTGCCCACACATGGTATTCACCAACATGGGCACCATCTGCACAGGAATAGAAAATAGTGAGATATATAGGGAGATAGGAAAAGAAAACATGGAACTCAGACGTAAACCATAACTAAACAAAAATGGGCCATAAAAAGCCACATAAATCTGCAGCCGCTCTTGTGTAAGAAGCGTATAAGAACAGTGCGGCCGCCCTGGCAGAGCACCCCGAGCAGATGCCGCCCGGCCGAGGACAAGCTGGAGTTCAGCAGAATATGAACCGAGCTTTATTAGCTGGAGCCGTGTGCGGCGCTCTACGAGACATCTGCTCTGGGCTCTGTCTACCAGACAATGCTCCTCACATCACATGCCCTGCACAATGATAAAAGATGGAGTCTAGCTATGGCAGCACAAGACCTTTCAAAGTGGCATAATGAGCCATAATTGGTCATTTCCTACATCTCAACACCACGGGCCGTGTTTCCAACGTGCGGCTTGGAGGTTATTTTGTGGTGAAGGCACGATGACTGGAGGCCAGAACACCACCATCAATAGACCCCTGTCATAGCAGAGTCTTCTATACAGCAGTAAAGTTGCTTAAAGTGTATAGTTATCTCGGTTTCTGAGAAAGCTGGGTGAGGACAGCAAATATAGCGGAATACATTTTTCTTTTTCAATTCAAAGTTTTATTGGCATTTTTTAAATAAACAAAACAAATAGTACTGGTAAGTGGAATAACTAAAGACTTGGCAGGGCAACACTGAATATGTATGTATATATAAATATTCTATACACACACAGATATATATATATATATAAATAACACACGCATATGTGAGTATATATGCATACACGTGTGTGTATATATATATACACACACTATATAAAAATGTGTGTGTATATGAAAAAACATAAGTGTGTGTGCGCATATATATATATATATATATATATATATATATATATACACACACACACATATGTTGTGTGTATATGAAAAAACATACATACAAGTGTGTGTGTACATACATACATATGTGTATGTATTTGGGCATACATGTTTACGAGTGTGAATGTGCATACATACATATGGAGATATATATATTATATATATATATACACACACACACACAAAATATTCCATATACACCAACACAGCTACCTTGGCAGGATATCATAGGCATGTGACCATGTGGAGCCTCTCTCCAGGGGATGGTAGTTCTACTCCATACACTTCATTCTATACAATAAACAATCCATGACGACACATGACATCCGACACCACAAGGGAAAAGTGCGGACAGGACTCCAACTTTAACCTGTTGCTTAATTGTGCTCATCAGGGCCGAAAATGTTCAATATGAATTGTTGGACATTGGATACAAAGATATTTATTAAAATGATATGAACAAGAAACACCATAAAGTTATAACATTAATACATACAGGTGTGAACGACCGTATATTATCACAGAGCATTGAACATTGGATAAACTGGGGGTCTAAGGCCATGTTCACACGGCTTAAAACTGGACGTATTTCAGTCCGTAATTACGCGCCGGCTGAAAACATCCCAGTCATTACAGTAATCCACAGTTCTCATAGAGAACTATGGATTACGCCTCCTCTCCCTGCGCCGCTGGTAATGATAGTCTATGGGCCGGCGAGGTGTCGGCCACCCCCACCCCCTGCAAATACACCGTGTGAACTATGGCTAAGTAAATAAACAATACCTCTAAGGTATCACCACACAACAAAGACAAAATATTCGCTGGATTCTACCATTGAAAACCGCATCGGATTCACCGTCGGAAAATGAGTCCAAAGCATTTCTTTGTCTTGGACGCGGATCTGACATAGAAATGTTTTGGACACTTTATATGAAATACAGTGGAAGATTGAGCATATTATACGACCTCAGGAAATTCGAGATGTGTGGGCCACAACTTGTATATTCAACAGAGGTCATCGGGGATGGTTTAGTCATTTTTTGGACGGTTTTTAAAATCCAAATCAGTGTGAATTTCCGACTGAAAGTTCTTGGCATGTAGACGGACCTTTAGGCTAAGTCCGCACAGCATACGACCAAATACCGTTGGAAATCCAATGGCATTTTGTCATTGCTGGACTGCGGCAAGACCGCGGTTTTTTTGGGCTGATATGTGGTAAAACCACGGCTGGTTTTCAGATTTGATGGAAAATTAGACAGAATATACAACATGTTGCATATACCCCACGGATTTTTCAAGCAATGGTCAAAAATCCGTGCTGTAGTCATCTTTCACTGCGGTCTATGCAGAGCAGGGTACTGTCGTAATATTTGGTGGATTCAAAATACTGAATCTGCCAACATTCTGCGCAAAACCCTGTGCTGTGTAGACATAGCCTTATAGTAAACTCACAGAAAGACGCCCATTCTTGCTGCACAATGGCATGACAAAACCCAATCCCAGTAGGAATACATACAAGCCCCAGTGCTGGATGGGAGAAACCACACAGATGCAGAATACTGATCAACAATCGCTCACACATCTACTATCCACGAGGGAGGCTACTTAACTGCACATTGAATAAAAACCTGTTCACACCAGCATGCAGAAAGCCACAGTATTATACAGGGGAGACTGCTAAAATGTTGAGCGCTTAGCAACACGTTCAATCGAATAATATGGGTGTCATCAACTGGTTGTAAGCCAGCATGATGCACCACACGTAACCATATAACTTGCACCCTATATAAGCCTCATCTATGTGCGATTGACTATCCATGAGGGCGGCAATTGCTAATATTACAGAGTGTGAGCTATTGTTCATCGGTATTATACACCTATGCAACTTCTCCCTTGTATCACTGGGGCATTGCCTCCTACTGGGAATGGTTCGTTGTTGCTCCATTGTGCAGCAAGTAAGGCTGAATTTTTGAGATTTTTAAATAAATATCTCAATTTGTGATTTATTTTTCCATTTTTTTTTCTTTAACCCCTTAAGCCGAACGCCTGAAAAGTAGTTAACGACCAAAACATTTTTTTAGTTTTTGCCTCCTTGTGTTTCAACAGTTGTAACTTTTTTATTTTTTCAATGATGCAGCTGTAAGAGGCCTCATTTTATTCGAGACAAGTTGTACTTTATGGGGGAATAGCTTAAGTTCACTTCTAAATAATTGCAGTATTTTTTTCTTTTTTTTAAATGTTTCTTTTTATTTCTTTTTCTACACCATAAAGTCGGCGGGCGGGCGTTAATGGGTTAAAGGGGGGCTCCCATCACAGAGTGATGGCATATTGAAAGGATATGCCTTCAAAGTCTGATAGCTGAGACCTTTACCCAGTTCAAGAACGGGCCCCTGTAAGCTACGGAGCAGAAGGGAGAGCTGGGCACGCTTGTGCACGACTCTCCATTCTGTTCTATGGGAGTTTTGCGTACAGCTGAGCGGTGTGTCGACTGTACTCAAAACTTCCTTCTGCTCCGTAACTTTTGAGGGCCCCTTCCCAAAATAGATGCAGGTCCTAGAGGTGGGACGAACACCTATGGGCTAGGATATGCCATCAAAGTCTATGGTGTAAACACCCTCTTAATACCCTTACAGTATTTGATATTCGCTCTTGAACTTCAGGCGGCTGGAAGATCTACAGTGCTCAGTACAGCAAAGGATAAGATTATATCACCTAATGGTCAATGCATTCACATGGCTCAGTTTCTGATAATCTTTAGTAATTTGCTGTAAATTCAAAAACTGCTGTAAAGACAAATCAGTATTGAATGGTGCAAAGTGCAGCTGGAATATGGCCTGCTGTGAGCCAAGAGCTGGAAACCTGGCCTCTCCTCATGAGCTGCCTGCAGCTGCGTAGTGGAAGGGATCCCATGAGGCTGGGAGCACACGTTCAGCTTTTTAGAAGCCTTCTTTGAAGGCAAAATCTGTCCATTTTCCTTAATATGTGTCCTCCAATGAGAATCCATTGTTGGTTGTGGCTTCAAAAACCTGCATCTAAAAAGCCGAACCCACTTTGAGTGTTTGAGAGCAGGGCAGACAAAGTGGTTTTCTCGCTACAAAGATCATATCTGTAATGATGGGGACAGTAAAAAATAAACACTTTTGCAATTGGTTTGCATTACCTAAATCACTTAGTATAGTAGATTTGAGCTAAACTGTGCATCTATAGCTATTTCTGCAGCAAGTGGTTGGGCCACGCTCCCTTTTCTTTGATTGGCTAACTGATATTTCATTTTGTGCTTACTCCCCCCTGAACTGTGGAAAATGAAAGTGAAAGTGAAACTAGGTGCTTTAGCTTCTCTATGCTCCTCTCCCAGCCCTATGTGAAGGATCTGGGCAATTACCCAGTCTGTAGCTGCTAGATTAACTCTCCCCTCATAGAACACAGCCTTAAACATTGACAAAACAAATGTGAGAAATGCACTCTGCTCCCCCCTCTGTTATCAGGCAGGTGGTAGAGGGGACAAGAGTGCATTTCTCACATTTGTTTCATCAGTTCAGGCTGTATGTATAACTGATTACACCAATGCTGGTGTTTTGGTTACAAGGAGCCTGTGCAGCCTGGGATTTAGGTGACAGCTCTACAGACATAGAGAATCACTGCAGGAGGTCTACACAGCAGCGAAATCCTCTCTTTTCCACTGCTCACACAGAATGATGTTGTCACAACGCTTCAGTGAGGAGAGACCTGCCCACCAGGAGGAGACCACCACCCCTGGATTTGGAGCTGTAAAAGACAGAAACAGCTCAAGCCTGTGAAAGCTTGTGATAAAACCACTTCAAGGCTGCATCCCCACGGCACTGTACAAATACCGGTCGGTTTATCTGACCAGCATTTGTCCGGTTTGTGTGCAGTGCACACGGCCTCAAGGGAGGGTGGGGGGGGAGGATGTCAGGCATCGTGTGCACTGCACACAAACCGTGCTTGCAAAATATTTTGCGGGCCGAAAACCGGTGTAGTGGAGACTGCTGCACGGGTTTTCCATAGAGCACCATTATCGGCCAGTTTTTCAGACGGTCTGCAAATCGCAAACCGTCTGAAAAACCGTCCGAAAACCCGTGCCGTGGGGACATGCCCTAACTGTCAGATGATTTTAGTAGAAGGTGAAACTAAAATTCTCCGCTAAAAAGCTATATAAATAATGGGAAAACGTAAAAATAAAAAACATCAACAAATTAGACATCAGGGCAGATTTCTTAGTACTGCCTAAGGATATGTTCACAAGACATACTTACGGGTCAAACTTCAGCATATAACTGCACTGTGCCCAAAGTACACCCTGCAAATACGGTAAAATCATAGTAAAAAGGAGGGCTAGAACATCCCTCCTACGGTGCGCCCATAAAAAGAACTGACTTGTCACTTGCTTCGGGCAAGTACCCGCTGGGGAAAACGAAAGTAACAGGTGGGGGAACGGGAAATGTTGGGGGGCCATTTTTTCCCCCTTGGGGGTTTTGGTTTTATTAATTTTTGCCCTTGGGCCCCCCCCCAGGCGCGTCCCCCTTTTTAAAACCCCAGCCCAAAGGCGTATTTTCCCCCCCCGGAAATGCGCAAAATACACCCTTTTTTACCTAGGGAAAAAAGTTTCTTCCCCCCCCCCGGGTCCCCCCCTTTTTCACCGGGGAGTTGGGTTTTCCGGGGGGTTTTTTGGATGTTTTTTTTTTTTTTTTTTTTTAAAAATGCACGTTTAAGTGTGTATTTCGGCAAAAAAAAAAAAAGCATAAAAAGTGTCAAGAAACGCTCTATATGAAAGCACTCTTAGGGCTCGTTCACACATCTGCTTTCAGCCAAACTGTGCGCCGTATTTGCCCTGCAGTACGGCTGAAATCCGTCTCTGTCATTTCGGTAATCCACAGTTCTCATAGAGAACTATGGATTCCGTCTCCTCTCGCCGCTCGGCGAATCCCCGGGGGGGGGAGAAAGTGAATGCAATTATTTTGGGCGTGCACGCCCGTGAATAATGCATGTCTAGGGGGCGGGAAGTGTTGGACCCGCGCACGGCAGACGGCGTAAGCGGACGAAATTTCCCGCAATTACGTTGGCAAAAAAGCCGTGTAATAGCCCTTAGAATGCAGCCCATTCATTATAGTGTTCATAAATCTGACACAGGTTAGAATTGTCTAGTCTAAGGTTGCACCATTTTAAGTTGGCTGACTTTATGCCAGCAAATGCGGTAACATTTTGCCTCATTTTTTTCCCCGCACACAGGCCCCCTTTGCCCGGGCAGGTACAGTAGTGTCTAGAAAGTGTGTAAAACATATAAATGTGGTGTGAAGCAAGTACACCATTATTCTGGCCCAACTGACTTGATAATTAGGCCCCATAATTTCCAAAACTTTTTGCTGCAGATTTGTCACAACTTGGTGTATGAGGAAGACACACCTGGACGAGGATTTGCATTACCGGGAGACAATACATCACTGTGACAACAAACCCGACCGTCAACTTTTCCAGAAACAAAACGTCAGAAAGAACCAGCCACGGCAGGTTATAGCGAGCGTCACGGGGATTGTGTCGCAGCTAAAGGCTGCAGTCGGTTCGCGTCTCTTTCCAGGTGACCACGCCCTTTCCCCACGACTGGCAATTGGGAAAACAGGGGTCAGGTGGTTTGGAATTTAAAGGGGTTGTATCATTTCATTAAATGGTCTTCAGAATAAGGGGACAGTGAATGCAAGCAACTTTGCAATTGGATGTCATTAGCAAAACTGTTGTTTTCACGGATCCCTTATCTTCGTTTTTTTCAAATACTGTTCCCCAGTGCCGGTTTGGGTCCCCTCCTTTCATTTCATTCTGACAGCTTATAATTTACATTCTGCCCCCCCCCCCCCCTGCAGCTTTTCTACAATCAGGGAAACAGCAGAATTGTGGATCGGGACTAACAAAACATAGATGGAGCATTAGGCTGCCTCTTCACTCGGAAAGGACCGACAGCAAATTTTACTCTGCCGCCGGACGAAACTAATAATTCTGCAGGGCTTCACAATCAGAAAAAAGCAGAATTGTGCCCCGATGCCCAAATGCTCCCGCGTTAAACATAGAGGGGGATCTGTGTGCCCCCAGCATGAGTTCGTAGAAACTGGATTAAAGTAACAAACCTCCACTTGAGAGGAGAAGAGATCATGCTCTGAGTTCATAGAAGATTGTCTAGACGAATCAGGGTGAGGTATGTAAAACGCTCTTACAAAATAAAAGTAGGGAGAGGAACGACACAGTGACATTGGGTCGGGGGGGAGCATAATGTATCCCCCCCTTTATTAAGAAACACCCCGCGGGAGGGGAAAAAAAACCCCTGAATTTTTAGACTGAGAAAACCCAAGAAAACCCCAAACGAAAAGCGAAAAATCCCCTTTAACACATACAATTGAAAGGATGAGCGGGCCCGCTAAGATCTAGCAGATACTGAAGTCATGGGTCGCAGGACATGTACCCATTTCACAATGGTGGAGCCAGAGCTGATCAGACACAGAGCAAAGTATGGCCAAAATAGTCAAAATTGGTCTTTTCGGCCTATTGTTTGAAAATGGCTGACTGCAGATTACAGTCCAAACACATTAAGAGTCAGCTTGGATATTTTCGTTTTTTCAGCAGTTACCCTAAAGGGTAAGCTCACACGGTATAATGTGGGGTAATTTGGGCCCGAATTGGTGCCGCAAAACCCCAAAAGTAGGCCGCAAAAAAACGGTAAATCCCAGCTTTCGAGAGCCATAATTACCAGCCGTTTTCCCCGGCGCACAGTACGCACCAGGAAAAAGAAGCAACATGCCGCTTCTTCCCAGCGCAAATACAAAAGTGAATGGGGGCCAGAAAAAATATGCGCTTTTTTCTACAACATTCACTTTTAAACGGCACATACCAGCTATACACCGGCTAGGAGCTGTGGAATACACTAAAAACCATGTGGGGGGAAATGTCTGCCTATGCTGTACAGAGTTGTCTTTTTCCCGGACCCCTATCACGATATAGGGGAAAAAGAAAATTGGAATGCAAATTTCCACATCCAATCCTTTTCTTTTACACAGAGATGAGCTGCCAGAAAGCTGCTTTCCACTCTGCCCAATGAAAGCACATGCATGCTTGGCCAGGACGAGCATGCATGTGTAGAGAGTGGATGGGGTGGCTACAACTAAACCCTCGATGGGGTGAACCCAGGTTTAGCTGTGGCTGGATTTTCCCAAAAATTTCGCCCCTTTCAATGTAGTAGGGGTATCCGAATAGTATCTATGCATATTTTGCTTCTGGCTCATAGTGGGACCCTTGGAAGGGACGGTTTGGTCTTACTCCACAGGACTTAAAACATTTAGGCAGATTTATCAATACGGGCCAATCTATAGACAGTGTAAACTTAGGCCCTGTTCACACGACGGATTTGGCCACGGGTTCCGACACGGTTTCTGCGGCCAAAACCGGCCAAATCGGCCAGTTTATTAACATGGTTTCCTATTGGAAACCGCGTTAATATTCACACCCCCGGGGTTTTTGGCCGCAGCTTTGGGGCCGCGGCCCCCCCCCGCGGTGAGAATTTTCCCTGTCAATTCTTAACAGGGTTTCTCAGGCGGGGGCCCCGCCTTGTTGCCGCGGGTTCGCCCCCCGGCTCAGTTTGCCCCCTGCCTATTAATTTGCATGGGGGTAAACCCTCTCCGCAAGCCGCGCCCCAATCCACGCCCCACCCACTCCCCAACCCGCCGTGTGAACAGGGCCTTAGACTAGACCAGGAGTCTGCAACGTCAGCTCTCCAACTGTTAGGAAACTACATCTCCCATCATGCCCACAGATATAGATTATATAAATGCATGTTGGTTGTTGTAGTTTACAACAGCTGGATAGCCCAACATTGCAGACCCCTGGACTAGACAGTCTTACTAGGCTCCACATTTATCACAGTGCCGATTAGAAATGTCTAGTCCAATATGTTGGCTTACTTTATGAAACTAAACTGCACCAAAATTTTGCCGCACGGCGTGACCCTTTAGGTCACACACCCTTTCTGTTAAACAATGCCCTTTTACCGAGGCTGTGCCCCTTTTATCAAACTAGGTGCAGAAGAGTCTAGAAACGGTTTATAACACATAATAAGGCCGTGTTCACACGGCTTATTCCCGACGGATTTGTGCGCCGTATTGAGCTCACAAATACGCCGGGGAAAAAGGGGGGGGGAGGGGCCGTCCCCCCCCCAGAAATGCATTGTTTTCGGTGCGTCCGCGCCGTAAATAATGTGCATGCCCCCTTTCTCCCCCTGCGGGGGATTCGCCGAGCGGGGAGGAGCACGGGTTCCATGTTCTCAATGAGAGCATGGATTACCGTAATTGGGCCGCGGTTGGCGCCCTACTGAAGCGCAAAACCGGCGCGCAGTACGGCGCCAATCGCGGCAGAATAAACCGTGTGAACGGGCCTAAAATGGGTGTAAAAAGTATACTTTTTTACACAAATTGTGCCAAATTTTTGGCGAAAATTTCCCTTATACATTTTCCCCCTTTTATGTTTTATGGGGTCCCAGACATCGGCCCCCCACCTATCAGAAGAAGGACCCATAAAGTTATGTGAAGCAAGTACCACATTCAAGTAAAACTCCAATTTCCAAACCGATACTTATGATAAAACCAGAAATAGCAGAGCTTTATACTAACATAAGCCTAAGTGCCGTTTTTTCCACCTCATATATAATGTACGATAAGTCAACAATACACCTGACTAGATACAGGGACATCAACATATTATATTGTAGAAGTACTATAAAAAGTCTCAGCTACATGAGCCACATTGATAGTATCAAATAAAACTAGAAAAACCCCCCAAAGCCATGGGCAGGAAAATGGGGGGGATCTCAATAGTTCTTCAAATACTGACTCAGCCATCATCAAACAGTGCCTGGGGACCCCGGCCATAAACAGGCGAGGGGAGAGTCCTTCTAAAGGATACAATTACATTGACCTCACAGGTCAGGGTATAGTGGATCAATAAAAGATAAAAAAAAAAGAAATTAAAACACAATAGTTAAGTCCCTTGTCCAATTTAGTCATCCATCAAGAAACCCATGGAAGGACATATTCACCATCACGTAAAATTTCTCCCATGGGGGCGTTCACACGGCTTATTTCGGAACGGATTTGTCGCCGTATTTACGAAATCATTTACAAATAAGTTGCAGGCCATTTAATATTGCTTTCAATGGGAAATGCGTGTCGTCGTTCAGCGACCGATTTTCCGAGCCGTATTGGCCGCGGATTTTCAGCCCAAGACGGCCGAAAAAACAATGGGCCTTTTCTTATTTTAGCCGGATTTCGCACAGATTCCCCTATAATAAATGGGGTTTGTAAAATCCGTCCGAAATACGTGCCACACTAAGTGACACTTATTCCCAAAAAGATTTCGGAACGGATTACGATCGGCAATCCGACGTAAATACGTTCTGAAATAAGCCGTGTGAACGAGCCCATAAAGACAGCTCGTCTCTGAATTAGGATCTGCTGATCGCCACAGATCCGGCAGCTGAAACCCCTACATTAGTTTTGGAATATATGGTCCTCCACAGGGGAGGCCCCAGCCAGAGACCCCCTCTGTGACATCCATATACTGCTACACACTCTCCAGTACTCCTCTTTCCCACGCTGGATCCCTGATGAAGGTCTGCTATGGCCAAAACGTGGGACCACGTGAAAATTCTTATTAATCATTTTGTGCATTTGATACATTGAAATGGAGAGCTGACTTTGGATATAGTTGTCTGTTAAATAAATCTTTTCTTCAATTGCATAAGGAGTGCCGTGGATTATCTATATTCTATACGGCGATGCAATGTCGGACTGGGGAGCCTGATGCCTACCATTTGAGTTGACTCTCGGGGGCCATCCTAAAGCTACTGTACATGACACTTACATTTTACCTCTCTTTCTCTGCCACTCGCCCTGCAAAGCAGCCCCAAGCCATGCCATGCCCAAGTGATCCCCTGCTCCCCATTAGGCAAGTTTGAGCCTGCTGCCATGTGCAAATACGATTTTTTTTTTTTTTAGGCAAAGTCTGTGCAAATTTTATAATAGGAGTTTTCAACAAAACCACAGGAAGAAAAACACCAAGAAACTTACAAGTGTGAACCCGGCATCATATACTCATTACAATTAAAGACAAGCTGTCCCCTAAAGAGGTTGTAAACCTGGCAGGATTACCAGCTGCCATCAGGATGTAACAACCATCAGCCAGGAAAACTTTGAGTTCATGAGGGTAGCATTTAAGGGGTTTCCCAATATCTCAACAGACTGTCAAAATCTGACTATGCAAACCAGGCTGTGGATTCGGAAATGCAAACCAGACTCCACAGCCCTGGTGCAATCCATAAGGAACAGCATTTCCTTCTTGTTCCCAAATACGCTCCTCCTTTCACTCTATGATCTACTGTCCTCCTGATATTGGGTGTCATAACAATGTGCATCTATATGACTCCATGAGTATTTTCTTAAAAAAAAAAAAAAAAAAAAAAGGCCCAACTGTGCAGATTAGTGGCATATTTAGCACAAAGGAAGGGTATGCTGGGGCTTCTACCCTGTAACCCGCATCCCTTGGTGTAAGCAAAAATCACATATAATTGTATCTGCATATTAGCCCTCTTCTAGAGCCCCTCCTCAGTCTAACAAACCCCAGGTTTATGTGATGGTCGTCTTTTCTGGTGCATGAAGCAACAAACTACCCAAAATGACCGCAAAACCTATTATTAGCCATAATTAGTCGTGTGACTGTTACGGATTACTACTGCCCTCTGGTAATGCCTGGCTACATCTACAGCCATTATAAAAGTCCAATAACATGGCGCCAATACAGGTTTTTAGGTCACATGTGTATAACCCAGCATTATGAAGGAGTTAATATTCAGCGCCCATAAGAATCTCCAGACCGCCGCCTCTCTCTAGCAACGTATTCTATATTTATCCACTACAAATGATGCACATCCCGAGCCACGCTACCAAAAACAGTGCAGTAATTGCTGTATAAATCAGAGCCATGATAATGTAAGCCGAGACACAACAGAGAGCGCCATGACCTGCCCCATCAACAAGGTGTCTTCATTTTATGAATGAAATAAGCCTTCATACAAAAGTCAGCGGAGATCAATGTCAGAATCAGCACTGCCGACAGCACGGGGTTAATGACATCCAGCGTGACAGACAGAATGAGCCTCTCCCCCGAGCGGATGATAACATTGCATTACTCAAGGTCACTAGATTACTTCATAATGCTCGTCTATTATCAAGCACTACACGCAATTCTGCCGGCTGCTTAAAGGGGTACTCCGCTTTCAAGGGGTTCTCCAGGTTCAGAAAACCATTTGCATATGCTCCATTAGAAAATTCGCATAGATGAGGTCTTCTGTTCAGGATCCTCTCATTTAGTTTAAAATTACAAAGAGCGTCTTAGGGTATGTTCACCCGGCGTACTGGGGCGCGACTGTTGTGTGCAAATTTCGCCGGGTGTTTTAGAAGTACACTCTGTCCAGAGCGTACTTCTAAAGCACAGGTGGGGGGGTCCTATCTACTTCACAAGCAGCAGCGCACATGGCTCTTCTCTCCCCAGGCATACAATACGATGGTATTGTACGCCAGGGGAACGGGAGAATTATAGTTCTCTAGAGAGTATGAATTACCGTAATTGCGGCAACAAAAGGTTCACACGGCTTAATGGGGGGACAAAATTAGCCCCCAAATTTCCCCCCGGTGGCCGGGGGGGGGGCCCACCTCGCCGGCCTTTGACTTGTTTACCAGCGGCGGTATACGCCGTGGAAAATTTAGTCACTTATTCCCCCCGGCGTATTGCCGAGCTGGAAAGGAGAGTAATCCTTTGTTCTCTAGAGAACTGTGGTTTCCCGTAATGACTGGGCGTTTTCGCCGAAATTTCCGCACTCCGGCAGTAATTACGGACTGAAATACGTCCAGATGTAAGGCGTGTGAACATGGCCTTACTCTGGAGGACCTATCCTGTCCTGCATTACCCAGACAAGGAATTGATTTAAATTGGCCGAGTGTAATGATTAATCCTTTTTGTGGGGGGGGCTTAAGAAAAAATGAACACTTAGGGCATGTCCCCCCGGGCACAGGTTTTCCCGGGCCGGTTTTGCGGTTTTTCAGCCGCCCGAAAAAACCGGCCGAAAAGAGCACAATTTTGCTCTATGGAAAAACCCCCTGCAGCATCCCACTGCACGGGTTTTTTCCCCGGGTGGTTTTGCCGCCCCCGGGCCCCTCCAAAAACATTGAGGTTCATTCTTCCGGGACGGGAATTGAAACCTCAAAGGGGGGGGGGAAGGGCTGTTCTCTGCTCATCGCGGAAAAAGCCTTTCCCTCCCGGGGCCATGGGGACGGCCGCAAAACCGGACAAATATTTGTCCTTTGCCGTGTGAACGAGGCCTTAGTGTATGGCCACATGGCATAGACAAAATGCCGATCTGATTCCGCTTAAGAAGCCGGACCATGTTTTATCGTCTTTTGGATGGTTATGGGGGGGGGGGGGGGGGGAAATTTTTCTGTGGTTTGGGGAAATTCGGTTTGCCCCCCTAAAACCCATTAAATAGAAAAAATTCCCCCCAAAATAACCAGGAAGAAATTGTGCATGCCCTTTGGTTTTTTCGGGTTTTTGGAATCAGGGGTCTAAACAGCAGGAAAAAGGGCGCCCAAAAATCGCACTTGGGGGAATTAAACCCCAAAAGCCCAAAACCCAAAAAAAAAACCCGGTCTGATTTCTCAAACCGTATGTTTTCTTTTATTGGCACGTAGCGGACGGCTTTTGTCTGCGGTTTGCGGATTAAAGCGTCCCCCTTTTCCCCCACCCAAATTTTTCTTTGTTCTCCCCGAAAACCAGGCAGAAGAATAAAAAATTTTTTTAGTTTTTTGAAAACCACCGGCAGGGGTGAAAAACCGCGTTTTCGGGTCCGTCTTTCAAAGAAATTACATGCAATTCTTTCAAACAGGGCTGTGGAGTCGGCAAGCCAAAGCCCCGACTCCGACTCCTCAATTTCCCAGACCCCCAAACTCGACTCCTAAACTCCCTCATACTGGGTGCTTTTTTAAAAGCGAAAAATTTTAACTGAGTTTTAATTTTTTTAATATCAGGCTGTTATCCCCCTTTATCAATACAATAATCAAGCTTTTTTAGTTGAACAAAAAACCTGAAAGCAAAAGGGTAACAATTTTTTGATTTTTTGAAAAAGTTTGGGGAGGGGTTGAAAAAAAAGGCTTTTTTTTGAAACCCAAGCCAGTCTGCCCCAAAAACATTGGGAATGGGGTAGAAGAGACCTGGGATCAGTTTTGGGTTTAAAGACATGTTGAATCGGGATCCGAGCCCAAAAGGATTCGGCATATTAAAAACCCAAAAAAGGTTGAATTTACCAAAAAACTAACAAAAAAAATTTGAAATTAAATTTTGATTTTTTAGGGGGCGAAACGGGGAATTTTTGCATTTAAACAGGAAAGAATCTCCCGGGAACAAATCAGATGAAAAATATTGCAAGTCACTTTTATTTTGTGGGGAAAGATAAAGGGTACATAAAATTACAGGAGCCTCATGTACAAAGCTGTAGTGGTTTGGGGGAGATATGGGAACCTAAAAGCCCAAAATTTTTAAAACTTTTTTCCTTTTTTTTTGCTTTTTCAGTGAAACAATATTTTTTATTGGATATGACTTTAGAACCCCAAAAAAAGGGAAAATTTAGGGAAAAAAACACTGCAGGAACATTTTGGAGTCTCTGAATATGTTCTGGAAAATGTTTTTCCCCCAATCAGATTGGCATAGATGACCTCACATCTGATCTCATTATTTCCAGGCTACAAAAAGGGCCCTTTTCTACACTAACTTGGGGGAAAACCCGGTGACCCGGGGGAAAAACATTCTAACAATGTCAGGGAATAAAAAAATTGCCCCAGCCCACAGTCGTTTTGATAAATTTGGGTTTATCTCCCGTAAATTTTTTGAAAGAAGGGGAAAAATTTTTCTTTAAAAACTGTTTGCCCGGGAGCGGGTTTTTTTCCCCTTGGGGGCAGCGCTTTGCCTGCTCCATGTCATCAATTACACTCCTCATGTGATGAGGCTGAAGATATGGGAGCAGTAGCACTGGCGGCCCATTGCTCTTTACACTGCATCGAACTAACTGGACCAAACTTATTATGTATTTTGGGAGACGGAGTCGGTCCCTTTTATGACTACTCCGACTCCTGCAAAATAGGCACCGACTCCGACTCCACAGCCCTGCTTTCAAAGACGGACCCGAGCTG
Source organism: Phyllomedusa bahiana (assembly GCA_025379985.1). NCBI lineage: Eukaryota > Metazoa > Chordata > Amphibia > Anura > Hylidae > Phyllomedusa > Phyllomedusa bahiana. The sequence goes on along the minus strand of JAODAL010003782.1, from coordinate 32,834 downwards.
CGTTATGGAAATAAGCAGCGGCACTCTCTCATGTGAACGCTGCTGCATGTTCCTCATAGCCTGCAGTGATAATCTCACTGCTAATTGTTAGATGCGTCTCTGGGTCCGTCCTGTTGGTCCCCGAGACGAATCTAAAAAACGCTTGTAACACAGAGTGAAAACTCCGTGTGAACAAGCCCTTATGGGTAAAACACAGTGCATACTTTTGACTACTTCGCCTGGTTTTCGTCAGTATTTTTTTTTTTGCAGACTATCACGCTTTTTCGTCTTTTTTAAAAAACATACAACGTATACTTTAATATGACAGTCAATGAAAAACATATGCAAATGTTAAGTTTGCATATGTTTAACAGATACATTTTTTGCAGTGGAGGGAGAAAAAAAAAAAAAAAAAAAGAACCACTGAAAATCGAAAGCGCAAACACAAGCTCATACATTTAACGTATGCACAGTCCTATCATTGTTGGTACAGTATTCCTACACTTTTGTCTTTAAAATACATACACGTTAAATGGGGATTAAAAATGTGATGTGAATGGGGCCTTAAAGGCGAATAGTGTTGCAGATTGGCTCCAAAGGTTTTCAGAATCTCTGATCTGCACGTAGAATTCTACTGCTACATGTGAATGAGGTTTTGATCTGTATTGTGTATTACAAAACTGCAAGTCGTGGGTTGTTCAGCGGATTCAGTATTTTCGATTCGCCAAAAATCCGCCATTACCCCGCGCTGTGTAGTCCTCACTAGAAAATCCAGGCTGTAATCTGCACAACACAGATTTTTTACTGAGGGTTGTATTCCCGTATCTCCAATGTACTGGGCCGCTGGGAATCCGACAGTTTTTTTTTGTTTTTTTTTTTACGCAAAAAGAGTGCAAAAAAAGCCCGGCACTGCGGTGAAGCAATGTGAAAATGCTGTAGGATTTTGGACGCCATTTTCACATTGCTGCATAGACATAGAATAAATCAGCCACTTCTGGACCTCACCACGCATGAACATAAGAAGTGTCCATACACAGACAGCCGTGGGGCTACTCTAGATCCCCAGGGCTGACTGTTCCAAAAAAAAAAAAAAAAAGAAGAAGAAGTGTCCACATGTGCAGTGTCAAAATATAGTGACCCTGGAGTCTGTAGGTGCAAGGCCTAGGGGTGAGGGGATGGGGTTATGTTCTATTTGGGTTTAAAGGGTTTGTGATGTGCCACAATGGAGAACAATGTAAGTCTCACATATGTGTCACTCAACTAACCTAAGCTCCCGAATAGTAAATCTGCCTACTTAAGCAGGAAAACATCCCATTCAGGGACAGCTGGGTGACAATCTAGCTTGGACCCAAACGCTGTCATTTTTAGATTTCACAGAAAGTGATTCAAGAACAATTTTATGGGTCAGCCGAGACAGAATACCGTACATCACCAGAGGGGACATAAAATAAAGCTGGCTTGGGAAACCTGCGATGAACTTTATTTTTAGTTGGGAAAAAAAATGGTGTGTGCTGTTCTTTGCTTCACATTGGGGAGATGAAAGGGTTTTAGTATGATTTACCCTCTCCCCTTAAAGGGGATGTCCTACTCTAGACATTAATTGCATATGGATAGGATATACCATCAATGCCAAATAAGTGGTGGTCCCACTTCCGGGACCAGCACCTATCTCGAAAATAAGCCCCGAAAACTTGAGGTGGTCGGGACTCTCCCATAAAAATCAATGGGAGCACAAAAATGGGATTTTTGTCTTACCAAAAAACCTTTTTCGTCCAAATTCATTGGGGGACCAGCCCCCATGGGTTTGGGCCTTTTCCCTTCGGAGGGGGACATGGGGATCAAACGGTTAGCCCCCGCCCGACTGCCTTTTCCCCTCCTGTGAGCCGGCTGATCATTTGGTAAAAAAAGCCGTGCCGAGAGGAAAAACAAAGGAACCTTAAATTTCCCCGGGCGACAAAAACGGGGGCGGGACCTGTGCCCCCCAAAGAATTGGACGAGAAAAGGATTTTACGGTAAGTACAAAAATCCCATTTTCTCCCCAAAAATAATTGGGGGACACAGCACCAGGGGATGTCCAAAGCAGCCCCAAGGGTGGGCAACTAGCAAACTTCATCAGCAGTGACAAGCATCACCCCACTGCTAATGAAGTCCCTCGGCGAGGTTTGCGGGGCACCCGGGGGGGCCAAAGCATGAGGGGGGTAAAAACCTAGACGGGGTTTGGGGCCGAACCCAGGGCCCCCCCCTTTTTTGCATACCTCCCAAAGCAGGGCTGAACCCAAAAACCAACCAGGCGGCCCCAACTGTTCGGGGGGGAGCGACCCTGCCTGGAAAATAGGGGACCAGACCCCGGGCTAAACGGGGCCTAGAGGACGCCAACCCCTGAAAGGGCCCCTCAGGGCTGACCCAAGAGGGCTGGGTGTACCTAAAGGATCAAAAAAAGAGAGGAGAACCGAACCCCTGCCAAAGCCTACCCAAAAGTAACAATCGTCCTAAAGAGAGAGGACGAGGGGAAAAAGAGGCAAAAACCTAGGTCTTATCGATAGAAAAAAAGAAACCATCCTAGGGAAAGTAAGGAACAAGACACAGAGTATCCTTGTCCTTCCACAGCCCCCAGAACAGGGGCGGCAGTAGAGTCCCCCTTTACAGTCACTTTGGTGGCTAGAAGTGAGGGCCACCCAGAAGGCCCCCTTTCCCCTAAAGGAAAAAACCCCGGGGACTTCCCCTTTGGGGGGCCCCCAAAAGGGTCAACTGTCTGATTTCCCAAACAAGCATTGTCCCCCAGGGTTCAATAGGCCTACGCCCCCGGGGACTAGCGCGACCACCTGCAAAGAGACCTTAACCTGTGAGGGGGGCCCAAGATTGCCTCCACAGAATTTTGGCGAACAAACCCTTGCCCTTTCAAGTGGGAAAAAAGGGTTTGAGCCCGAGCTCCGGCCCAACTGTGGAAAAAGGCACCTTGGACCCAAAGGGTGAAAGTTTCGGGGAAAGGGTGGGGGGGGAAAGGAGTTCCCCCCGTCCCTTTCCCCCAAAAAACCGGGTTGGGGCCCTTAACCCAAGTTGGAGGGGAACCCCAATTTAAATGGTATCCTTCGACTGGGGCACTTGATTTCGGGGGGGAAAAGGGCCCAGGGTTAAAAAAAGACGGGACAGACCAACCTCCCCAAAGGGCAACCAGAAAAGTCATGCAGCGCCGGGTTTTCCGGGCCCATATAACCGGGCGCTAGGGATTGAGGGGAGCCACCATGTCGGGTTCGGGGTACCTCACCTCTGGCCAGGAAGGCGAAGCACTTCCGCCAGAGATTGGCCAAGCGGGTTTTTTCCCCCCCGGAAGGGGAGTTGTCGCCCGGTGGTTTCCCGTGCTCTGTAGAAAAAAGAACCCTGCAGTCACAAGAGAAACTGCTCGGCCTCTGGGACCACCCGGAATTCAGACTTTTGCACAATCGTGGTGTTGTTGGGACCAAAACCCGAACTGGGTGCCCCCGGAGAGGGGGAAACCCCAATGCGAAGCGCTTAAAAAAAACGTTTGGGGTTCCAGCACAGAATCTGAGATGCTTCCCCAGGGACTGAGACCCCCGGTGCCCGTGAACGGGGCCCCCCCCCCGAAACGGGGCGTCTGTGGTGGCCCCGCCATTGGGGGAAGAATTACTCCCCTGTTAATGGGGAGGGCTGGGCACCAGCCCGGGCCGAGGAGCCTGGGGTGGAAGGGGGCATGTGAGACCAAGGAATGAAGCCCGGGTCAATGAGGCGGATTGCCCCTGCAGGGAGTGGCAAGGAGCTGGCAAAGGCCCAAGCCCAAAGGGCGGTCCCAAGCTCCCAAACCTGATAACCCCTAAAGAGATGCCGGGTTTGGGATAAGAGATAGGGACGATTAAGTCCCAGCTTCCGCGGGAGAAAACCCCTCTGGAACCTATTGGCATAAGTCATCCCTCGCTTCCATCCCTATGATGGAATCACCGGGATTGCTGCCAACTACTCCAGCAAAACGGGCCCAACCCAGGGGACCTCGCTACCGGCAGGCGCATTTGAGGTGGGACCAACCCCTGAAAAAGAGCACTGAGGCCCCGGGTGCAGAAATGTGAGAGCTCTGTGAACACAGGGGGGCCCTTGAAGACCGGACATGGGGAAGAAAAAAACCCTGTGTCCCAAAAGGTGAAAAAAACTCTGCGCCCCGAGAACTCCCGCTGACCAGAGGGACTCCAGTGGCAACCGGGCCAAACGCATACTGGTTACATTTTAAAGGCCCGACATTGGCCCTATGAGCTGCCTTATGGAACCCTAAAGGGATTTGAATAAAATCCCTGAAAAAACGCCAGACTGGAGGCCGGCATAATCCCCCCGCCGGAGGGGGGAGTGGGGAATTGCAGGGGAAAAACCGACCCCGTCCCCAGAGCCGGGGGCGCGGAGGCAGCTGCAAACCGTGCTGGGGAAGCCAAACAAAGTGAGCCTGAAGGGCGACCCACCCAAAACCAGGAACCACTGACTAAACCCTCCGACCCCCGGGAACGGAAAAAAATACCGACTCAAAAAAAAAAAAAAAAAAAAAAAAGAATCCGGGTGGGGCCTGCTCCTCAGCCCAAGGCTGTTGGGAAAAGGGCCTTGCGCGTTCTGAGGACAGTCAGTGAATCCCGCTGCAGGGCTGGCCCTGAGGGGGGGGCACCACGTCCTCTGTGCCTCCCAAAAAAAAACCGCTACCGCAGGCGAGCAGAAAAGGCAACCAATAAGTCCCTTGGGGGCTGCAACCCCCGCCAAAAAATTTTTTTGCTGCGGGGGGCGAACGGCCTTTTCATTTGGTGATGCTCTAGCAAAAAAGGGTTTACCCCAGCGAGAACTTATGGGGCGCAGAAACTCTTGAGAAAAGGGAAGCGGGATTCCACAAAACCCCCCGTGGAAAACTTCCCGCCGAAAAGCGCTGCGCGCTGCTACGGGGCCCGACCATGCAAGTGAACTGCGGGGAAGAAGCGCAGGTTTGCAGGGGTGCCTGGCCGCCCCCCCGGCGATTACAACAACCCCTGAGGGGCCTGCTGTGCCCTCACCAAGGGGCGCCCCCGCCCCAGACGGGATGGCCCTAGACTACTTGAGCCGGGGGGACGGGGGGTCCCTGATGGACCACCGACCACTTGCCCTGATCCTCCCGGAAAGGACAAAGGACTCAATTGTCTGTAGGGAAACAAACGCCTCCGGATGTTCCCCTTCCTGGCAAAAAGTTCTCCACTTCAGGCGTGAGGGAACACCAAACCTGCCCCCCTGCCCCTTAAAGGGAAGACTCCCACCCTAACAGAAGGGGGTTCTGACAGCTCTGATAAGGGGAAAAAACTCTGTCATCCTATTTAAAACCCCTTTTGGCCCCGAGCCCAAGACAGGGAGCCTCCCAAAAGAGGGGCCCTATCCAGGGCCCCGGCTTTCCCCCGGTATGGGCCTGGACCGTTTCTGCCCACCCTCAACCTGTCTGGCCCCAAAACCAGGGACAGAGGGGTCTCCAGAAGGGGCCGTATTAGGCCCGGAGCTTTCACACCTTTCCCCCAAAGCCCGGCTAAGGGCTTGGGGCCGCTGCTCCCAACATAACCCCCTGTTGGCCAAAAAGCCAGGGACAGGGGGTTCAACAGGGCCCATCCCGGGGCTTTCCCCCGGCTTGGCCCTGCTGAAAACCCCTTTTACCATCGGGCCAGGGAAACTCCAGAAAAGGGCCGTAACAGGCCGGAGTTTAAAAACCGTTCAAAAAACCCCTTTTGGGCTTGGGACCCGCTTCCCCAAATATATCTTCCTTTTCCCAAAAACAAATCAAGGATTTTCCCCATTAAAACCGTATCAGCTTGGGTTCACCGACCACCGTTGATGGAAAAACTTTTGAAAGGGGCAAAATCTAACCCTTTTACCTAAACCCTAGGGGTGGCCCGGGCCCTGGGGTTGCAAAAGGGTGGGGACGGGAAAGTTAATGGAAAACCAAAAACCCGGGGTACCTTACAGGGGGGGCCATCAAATACGAGGACCGGGGCCATTTTTGGGCCCCCGACCCCCCAAAGGCACTGGGTCCGCTGGAAGGGGGGGGGCCCCCGAAAAAGGGCAAGGTCACCGGGGGCTGCCAACAAGAATATCGTTTAGGGCGCCCAAAAAAGGGCCCCACTTTTGGGACTGGGCCCTTCACTGTGAATCTGAGGATATGCTAATCCCTGCCATAGAAGCAGCCACAGACTAACCAAGAAGAGACAGGAAGTATTAATCTGAATCTGCTTTTGGCTCAGTAAAACAACTCCTTTAATGTCTGATTTCTTCTGTGGATCCACTGCAGACATTACCCCATTAAGTTGAATGGGGTAAAAATCAATACTTAAACTTGCACCAAAATCCAAATCATATGTTGCAGATTCACCTGTGGATTTAGTGGGGAAAATTCACAGCAACTCAGTCCCATGTGTATTCACCCAAAGACCAGGTTCACTTTTTTACGCTTTTTGATGCAAAAAAAAAAAAAAACACCTTGCTTTACACAATTACCTTTCTGAAAGGCAGTGCAAAAAAGTAACATTAAAGGCCCAGTGACTGTAATGGAAATAAGCGCTTATCAGGCACATACGCCGGGTGTTTTGGAACCACGCGCTGACAGCCAGATTATGTCATATAAGGGTGCTTTCACACAGTGCGTTTCTGGTGCGGGTTTTTTTTTTTTCTTTTTTTATGATTTTATTTTTTTAATTTCTGAAAAAAAAACATGCACCAAAAAAACGCACTGTGTGAAAGCACCCTTATACCCTTAGCCATATTGGGGTGTTCCCATCACAGACATATCGATAGGACACGCCATGAATTTCTGATGGGTGCAGGAGAACGGGCCCCTAAAGCCTCCTTGTGGTTGCGCTTGAGCAGCACTCTCCATTCTGTTCTATAGGAGTCTAGAGTTCAGCCGAGGGGTCTGCTTGGCTGTACCCAGAACTCCCATCGAAATGAAGAAAGAGCGACACACAAGTGTGACCTCCTTTCTATTCTGCATAGAGACTTTAGTGACCCGTCCTCAGGATAAGACCCAGGGGAGGGACCCGCAGTTATCAAATTGGTGACATATCCTATCCATGGTAGCACTCCTTTAAAGAGGTATTCCCACATGACAGGTCATAAACAACGTACAGGTTGGGACAAGGAACGATGCAGCAGAGATTTTAATTTGTTAGATAAGTGGCCACATAAATTTGAAGGTCAACACCAGCAAAAGCGTGTGGCCACTAAGGCTAGGTCCACACAGCCCAGGTTTTCCCCATCAGATATTTGGCCGATACAGTATTTTCAGTCTGACAGCACCCTATGCCACAGACAGCAATAAAAAAATCAGTGCTGTTGTCTACACAACATGGATTTTTTACCATCAGAATATGCAACATGTTGTATATTCCGCTGGATTCCCATACATTCAATGTATGAGGCCGACAGCAAATGCGAAAACCGACAGCGACTTTCGCACAAAACCGTGGTCCCGCAATGTCAAACTGTTGTCAGATTTTGGATGGCATTTTGACATTTGCTGTGTAGACCCAGCATAAGGCTATGTACAGACGGTCAAATTTCGGCGCGGATTTTGCGTCGGATTTGCGCTCTAATACGCGCTGAATTTTAATCACATAGGTTTTCAGGAACTTAATTACGCCCCCTTTACGCGCGTTGAACGTTGGTATGTAGCGCTTGGATGTAATGCAGCTGGGCCGGCACTTGCCGGCCCGACTACCACTGCTAGCGCGGTAACGCCGCGAAAGTCATGTGAACTCCCAAACACCCGGCGTGCTTGCCGGGCGAGAAGACTGTAATCCTAGTTCACTATGAACGGTGTGACAAAATGCAAGGCCGTTCCGGCCCGTTATTGGGCACTTGGCGCGTATTACGGCCAGGAATTTGGCTTTAGCGGAAACATTGCCCAATCCGCCCTGTATTACGGTAATCCATGCTTTTCATAGAGAACATGGATGTCGCCCTCCCTCCCACCGCTCGTGAACAATGACGCACGTTATTAGGCAACGCGCGTGGAAACAATGAATTGGTCTATGGGGCCGTGGCTGCCGCCCCCCCTGCGTCGCGGAGTCCTGCCCGTCACGCCCACTCCAATACACGGCGGATTTGCGGGCAATACTGTGCTCCAATTCCGTGTGACAGCCCAACACTGATAACCACAAGAGGAGGAACAGATGGTGCGGTCGATAGTCCGTGGACACATTGGAGGTGGGACTATCGCCCACACTGTGTATTCCTACCCTAAAGCTATGTTCACACGGCTTAACTGCGGGGCGTAATTTCGCCCCGCAATTACGCCGTGTGGCCGGGGGCAGGAGCGGGGGGCCGGCACTTGCTACGCCTTACGCCGCTAGAAAGTGACACTGTCAATTATCTTCCCCCTCGGCGTATTCGCCGAGCAGGGAGAGGAGACGTAATCCATAGTTCTCTATGAGAACTGTGCATTACCGTAGTTACTGGGACGGATTCAGCACGTAATTGGCGCACTCTGGCGCGTAATTACAGACTGAATTACGTCCCAGAATAAGCCGTGTGAACATGGCCTAATAATTGATAACACTGCTACTGGCCACATGGTTATGCTGGTGTAGAACTGCAAATTCCAGTGACCACTAATGTGCCATGTGCAGAGGACAGGCGATGCCAGCTTACATCAATTTTAATACCAGTAAAGTGATCACTTGCCAAGTAGTAAACTTCATAAGGGGACGCTCACAAAACGTATTTTGGTGCATATTTTGCGCCGAAAAGCATGCCGTACAGTCCAAACATTATTCTAAACACTTCCCATAGACTGCAATGTAAAATATGCGCCATCAATCACACAATGCTCATTTTACTCAAGTCATTTTTGACGTACCTGAAAAGGATGACATGTCGATTCTTTCAGGCGTATACGCGCCATAAAAGGTTCAAGTAGAGGAAGCAGAAATCTGGCTTGGGCACCGCGCATCATTTTTGAAACGAAAATTCGCCATAGCATCAATGATGCAACAAGCGCGTTCTGCAGTGCGCAAATACACCCTGTGAACATCCCCTAAGTCTTTAACCAGGGCGCCTGGCAAACACAGAAAGTTGTCCAAAGTGGGTAACCTCTGAAAAGAGATTGTCACAGAATCACAAAGTGGTGGGCGGGGGTCCTACCTCTATGTGAAGAGGAAGAGAAAGAACAGGGGCCCCATGTTCTGATCGGATAGGACTGCATGGAACTTATATGCTGTGGCTTCATTGAGGTCACCCGCCTTATTCAATCACTACTACCATAAATCCCTCCACGGCCCTTCTCCTCCACTATCCATCCCCCACTACCACGGTCACTCCATCTCTGACAACCTCTCCCACCACCACAATCAAACACTTGTCACCTATTTTGTGGATAGGTAAAAAGTTGCAATCCTTTCAGTACAATTCCTTTAACGGAGTTTTACCACAAAGTCATTTCATGGTTTATCTAGCTCCAGCTTTCAGTGTGTTCAAAAGGGGGCGTGTGATTTGTTTGAACTATCATGTGACCCAGCAGGCTGACGTCACCATGGCTTTTCCCATAGTGTGTTCACTCTAGTCAAAAAAGGTCTGTTTATAATAAAGAACTGTGAAGAGCTACAACGTGGCTGAGTGGTTAGCACTTCTGCCTTTCAGCATAAAAGCATGTCCCCACGGCAGGGGACAAATATTGGTCGGTTTATCTGACTGGTATTTGTCCTGATTTAGTGCTGTCTCAACGGTCATGCACATATTCCATCCAAAAACCGCTGGGACTGCTACACGAGTTTTCCATAGAGCCCCGTTGTGCTCGTTTGCAGACGGTTTTGCAGACGGTCTGCAAAACCGCAAACAGTCTGAAAAACCAGCCGCAAGCCCGTGCCGTGGGGACATGCCCTAAGGGTCTTAGGCTATGTTCACACGGCTTAATTGCGGGACGTAATTACGCCCCGCAATTACGCCGTGTGGACGGGGGCGGGCGGGAGTGGGGGAGTGAGCGGGGGGCCGGCACTTCGCCGGCCCATTGACTTGAATTGCCAGCGGCGCGTATACGCCGCTAGTAATTCACATGTCAATTTTCTCCCCGCCCGGCGGCTTCGCCGGGCGGGGAGAGGAGACGTAATCCATAGTTCTCTAGAGAACTGTGGATTACCGTAATGAATGGGCCGTTTTCGGCCCGTAATTGGCGCACTTCGGCGCGTAATTACGGACCAAAATACGGCCCATTTTAAGCTGTGTGAACATGCCCTTAGGCTCAAATCCGTGCAATAGCAAGACATGGATTTTTTGTCTCAATGCACATACCTGAATGAGGTTACTTTCTTCTTATTTATTTGCAGTGTTTGACTAATTACTAAGGAGTACAGAGGACAGGAATAGAGTGACAGCACCTGGGGTTGAACACTCGCTCAGCAGTGAGTGTGTGATTACTATTCAGGCAATAGACTGACAGTAGCTGCCTGAGAGGAGATATGACGTCTGAGCATGTGCGGCCAGGACTGAGGAGCTCTGGTCGTATCCCCTGGAGATGAGCTGTAAACAATGGATCTCTAAGGGAGCAGCTAAAACAAAAAAGGTGCAGAATTTTTAATAATGATGAAAATGTTTATTATTTCATTTCCAAGCTTCTCACGTCAATGTCACTTTGTGGCAAAACCTCTTTAACTAGACCAGACTTGCCAGGAGAGGTCACAGGTCCTCTTTTAGAATACCAGAAAAATTGTCACCAAATTTCTAATCAAAAGGACGGTAACCTCGTTGTGGGTTACGTGATATATTTAAAGGGGAACTCCAGTCTTTTGCGATACCATTGATATAAAGGTGAAAGTGGCATTGGCGACGCCTGTGATCCCGAGCCACCACTGACGTGCAGGAGGCCGGGGCTCTATGGAGCGAGACCCCTTTCGCACCGCACAGAGATTTCTGATACTAGAGATCCGACGCAATATTTTAAGAGAAAGGGACAGAGGCTGCAAATGACAGAGCAGACAAGGAAGGCAGGCGGACTCTCTTCTACAGTATTGTCCCCCATCATCCTGCCCCACACACACAAGTTCCCGCACACTTGCTGGAGCCACAGCTCAGGACTCACCTCCTCAATGGCTGCCACTGTGTTCCTGCACTGGGTCAGCCTGGTGGTGAAGTTAGAGGCGGTGGGAGACTTGTAATCCTCATTGGTCTCTGATATAAATTCCGACACACTGATGAGGTCCGGCATGATGGTGGTAGTGGGGAGTCACAGGAGGGGGCACTCACCTCTGTCTGCCCAACTACATGCACCGCCACTCACACTCAGCCCAACACAAAGCCGCCGACAACAAAGGCAGCAGCAGCAGCGCCTCATACACACACGGGGGGGTGACAGCCGCGATCAGACGCACCCGGGACGCATCCCCAGCACTGGCAGCCGCCGCTCCATGAGTCCGCGATCCCCAGAGTAGGGCAGTGGCTGCTGGGTGCACCTCCCAGTGTCACCACTCCTCTCTAGCCAGCTGTAGCCCCGCCCATATCACACTGCGACCACGCCCCTAACTGGATGCTATCCGTGTAGTTCCATATCACCACGCCCACTGAGGTAGCCGCGCCTATATTTAAATATAATCACGCCCCTGACTGGCATTCTATCCGGTCTAGTTCTATATCACCACACCCACTGGATTAGCCGCGCCTACATTCAAACATAACCACGCCCCTGACTGGGATTCTATCCGGTCTAGTTCCATATCACCACGCCCCACTGAGGTAGCCGCGCCTATATTTAAATATAACCACGCCCCTGACTGGCATTCTATCCCGTCTAGTTCTATATCACCACACCCACTGGATTAGCCGCGCCTACATTCAAACATAACCACGCCCCTGACTGGGATTCTATCCGTTCTAGTTCAATATCACCACGCCCAGCGAAGTAGCCGCGCCTATATTCAAATACAACCACGCCCTTGACTGGGATTCTATCCGTTCTAGTTCTATATCACCATGCCCAGTTTGCGTTAACCGCGCCTATATTCACCAATGACCACGCCTCCGATCCCACTGTAACCACGCCTTGACTAGGATCTGATCCAGTCTAGATTTACTATCACCACGCCCAGTTTGTTAACCGCGCCTACATTCAATCATAACCACGCCCCTCGACTGGGATATTTTCCGGTCTAGTTAAGTATAACCACGCCCCGTCCGAGTTAGCGCGCCTACATCCAACCATAACCACGCCCCTGATTGGGATATTATCCGGGCAAGTTCAATAAGTCCACGCCCCGTTGAATTTAACCGCGCCTCTATTCAATCATACCCACACTGCTAGGTCCTGCACGGCCTGCGCCTACTACGGACTAACCACATAACTAGCCCGGTCGTTCTAACCGCGCCCCTTGTTCAATTCAACCACGCCCCTATCAAGAGATAGCCACAACTCTAGCGAGCATGAAGAGTGCATATTTACATAACCACGCCTCTCTTTCGCCTAACCCTGTTACCAAACGTCTTCTCCCTAAAGCCACGCCCAAATTCAAGTGTAAGCCTTGCAGTAATACCACGCCTCCTGTTCACTCTGGCCACGCCCCGTGTCTCAGCGCGGCTGGTGGTCTGCCGCGTGCCCGCTGTCGTGGGGTTGCCCCCAGTTTGACGTTACACTGTGTGTGCCCCTTTAGTTTCCCGCCTCTCACTTATCATCTGCCCCCTCACCTATGTGTGACACCCCCGCCCCACCCTCCTGCCTCAGGTAGATCACGTGACCCTACCTTTGTCCCTGCTCCTCCTTGCACCACACATAACCCTGACACTGAGTGGAATTCCCGGGACGACCTAATTTTTTTTTCTTATAAACTTTATTGCCATAGTACAAAAAGCACAAAGCTAAACCTCACTTATATGCTTGACTCTGTATTATTCACGCAGTTCACTTTCTCTGAGTCACTCCCTCCCCAGCATGAAGCCTTTGCACAAGCCGTAACATTCAGCGTTGTTTCCTCGTTTGGAATTTTGCGCTGAATTCCGTAAGTGCGGAATCCAGACAAGGATAGAACGCTGATTTTCTGAGGCAGATTTTCTACCTCCTCCTAAAATGGCCGGTGTGGAAAACGCCTTAAAGAACTGACATGTCACTTATTTTGTAATCTTACAATAAGTGCGTAAAATCAGTGTTGTGTGTGTAACAACGTTAGGACTCAATTGGAGGTGTTCTACAGTCATTTGTGACGGGTGGATTCTGAGCTGAATCAGTCCCCATGTGAACGCACCCTTAACGACCACCCACTGACTATAACCGGCACGCAGTGCAGGTCGTCTTTCTGCAGCGACGTCTTTTGTCGTTGCTGCAGATAAAAGAGTTTTATGGCTCCCAGCGCTGCAGCTGCGCTAAGAACAGAGCTATACTTAAAGGGGTTGTCTCACTACATCAGTTAATTTTACCTCAGTCCTGTTTACTTGGTTTCATTTTTTAATTCAGGGGTGTGTTTACTGGCTTTACTGGCTTCTATTGGCCTGCAGTGACTAGCAGCTGAGGACACCAGGTCTGTAGCTATAGCGACCAGTGCTGGCAGCCTAACAGGAGAGAGCAAACAGGTCTGTTGCTATAGCGACCTGAGGAGCTGATTTAGCGCATACAAGAGGGGTTATCTAGGAATAGGTAGGACACTGTTAATGGATACATCTTGCAAAGTGACTTGTTTTTGCAAGATCTTTAACAAAAAAGCAATCCTTGTAGTGAGACAACCCCTTTAATAGCTCTTCTCCTGGAGCAGTCTCTGTAAGCGGCAGGAAGCAGAGGAAAACTCCGATCCCCGGCGCTTAACCCTTTGATTGCTGCGGTCAGTGACTACAGCATAATCAAAGGGCATTCCCCCTCTCTGGCAGGTGATCGGGACGCTCGGTGACCTGATGGAGCAGTGGAATGTCTGTACAGTCAGTCCTGGGGACCCAGAGTAGCCCCCGGGCTGTTTGTACTGTATAGTGAGCCTGCTGTCAGGACAGACTGTGTGCTGCCCTGATTGCTACCTGTATATGAATATGATTATACATTACTAAGTGAAAAAAAATGTAAAATAGGTATCCCTTCATGGGATTTAAAAAAAAAAAACAAGTAAAAGACATAAAAAGTGTAGAAAAAATAAAATAAATAATAAAATAAATGTTTAATAAAAGACAATTGTGCATACATTACACACAAAAAACTACACATATTAGACATCCATATGACTGTAATAACCCATAAAATTAATCTAACAGGTTATTTAGTGTGAATGGTGTAAAAAGAATAGTAAAGAAAAAAAAACTCTGCAGTACTTTATATGTGAACTCAAACTATGCCCCAAAAAGGTACAACTTCTCCGGCATAAAACAAGGCCCAATACAACTGCGTCAAATGACCTCCTAACAGCAAAATCTCAGGGTAACTACTCGTTGCTGCTTCTCTTGGATCTCTCTGCAGCATTTAACACTGTTGATCACCAACTTCTCCTCAGCATGCTCAGCGCCATTGGCCTCCAGGACACCGCTCTCGCTTGGTTCTCATCCTACCTCTCTGACCATTCCTTCAGTGTCTCATTTTCCGGTTCGACCTCCTCTCCTCTTCCTATTGCTGTTGGAGTTCCTCAGGGATCAGTTCTTGGTCCTCTCCTCTTTTCATTGTACACAGCCCCCATTGGAAAAACCATCAGTAGATTTGGCTTCCAGTACCATCTCTATGCGGATGACACCCAATTATACACCTCCTCCCGTGACATCACTCCAGCCTTGCTACAAAACACCAGTGACTGTCTGGCCGCTGTCTCTGACATCATGTCCTCTCTCCATCAGAAACTAAACCTCACAAAGACTGAACTTCTAGTCTTTCCGCCATCTACTAACCAACCCTCCCCCCCCCCTGCTATTTCTGTTCCTGTATGTGGTACCACCATTTCTCCTAGGCAGCAGGCCCACTGTCTAGGGGTTATATTGGATTCTGATCTGACCTTCACCCCATATATCCAATCCCTTGCCCGCTTCTGTCACCTGCACCTCAAGAATTTCTCCAAAATCCGTCCATTTCTCACTGTGGAAACAACTCAAACTCTCATTACTGCTCTTATTGTTTCTCGTCTTGACTACTGCAACTCCTTGCTTATCGGTCTCCCTCTCTGCAAACTCTCCCCTCTCCAATCTGTCCAGAATGCAGCAGCCAGGCTTGTCTTTCTCTCCAGCCGCTATACTGATGCCTCTACCCTGTGTCAGTCACTGCACTGGTTGCCCATCCAGTACAGGATACAGTATATACTCAGCACTCTCACCCATAAAGCTCTCCACAGCGCTGCTCCTCCCTACATCTCCTCCCTAGTCTCTGTCTACCGCCCTACCCGTGCTCTCCACTCTGCTGATGATATCAGATTACATTCCTCAATCATCTGAACCTCCCATGCCCGCCTGCAAGATTTCACACGTGCGGCACCAATTCTCTGGAATATGCTACTGCGGGCGATCAGGCACATTCACAACCCTCACAGTTTTAAGAGGGCCCTGAAAATACATCTTCTCGGTCTGGCCCACCAAGATCCCTAACTGCTATCACACACATCTGTCACTCCCTGCACTTGGGCACTCACAGGCACTTATCTGTATATAGATGTACTGTCAGGGTGGAAGGTTCATCCATTTATCATGTAAACCACCCCCTATTTATGAAACATGGCCGGACCATTGTAAACTTGGCACTTCTTACTGTATGTTTCACCCATACTCCCTAATAGATTGTAAGCTCTCACGAGCAGGGCCCTCACACCTTGTGTCTCATTTGTAAGTACTTTTAATGTGTAATGACTGTATGTTTACCCTTGAATTTGTAAAGTGCTGCGGAATATGTTGGCGCTATAGAAATAAAGATTATTATTATTATTATTATTATTATTAAATAAAGAAGTTATGAGTGTTGAAATGCAAAAACTAAAAAAAAATGTGCTGGTCATTAAAAGGTTTTTCTCGCTACAAAGATCATATCTCTAATGATGGGGACAGTAAAAATAGCACTTTTGCAATTGGTTTGCATTACCTAAGTCACTTACTATAGTAGATATGAGATAAACTGTGCATCTATAGCTATTTCTGCAGCAGGTGGATGGGACACGCGCCCTTTTCTGTGATTGGCTGATTGACATTTCATTCAGCCTGTTGGGACACGCCCCCAGATGGGAAACACCCCGTGCGCTGTGATTGGCTGCCTGTACACTCTGTGTTTACTCACCTCTGAGCTGTTTAAATTGAAAGTGAAACTAAGTGGCCTCAGCTTCTCTATGCTCTTATCCTAGCTCTATGTAAAGGATCTGGGCAATTACTCAGCCTCTAACAGTTAGATTCACTCTCCCCTCATATAACATAGCCCTATACACTGCTCACCCCCTATAACACAGCCCTATACACTGCTCTCCCCCTATAACACAGCCCTATACACTGCTCTCCCCTCATATAACACAGCCCTATACACTGCTCTCCCCTCATATAACACAGCCCTATACACTGCTCTCCCCTCATATAACACAGCCCTATACACTGCTCTCCCCTCATATAACACAGCTTTATACAGTCTTTTTCCATCACCCATATAACACAGCCTCATACTGTCTGCTCTCCCTCCTGCCTAATAACAGAGGGGGGAGGGCAGTGTGCTTTCCTCACACTTGCTTCATCAGTTCAGGCTGTGTGTATAACTGGTTAGGCTATGTTCACACGCCTTAAATCGGGGCACATTTCGCCACATATTTCGCAGCGTACTGCGCTCTAATACGAGTGAAATGCGCTCCAGTCATTACGTTAATCCATAGTTCTCATAGAGAACTATGGATTACGCCTCCTCACCCTGGGTGTACAATACGACGCGCGGTGAGATATTGGACATGTCATTTATTCAAGGCGCTTACGCGGCGCGAGCTCCTGAACACCCAGCGTAATTGCGGGGTGTACTTTACACCCTGCAATTAGCCGTGGGAACTTAGCCTTACAAGGAGCTTGTGAAGAATGAAGCTGAAGGCTCTGCAGACATAAGAAGCATGCAGGAGGCTGCAGAGCTGTCTTCTCCAGATATCCTTCCCCTGCGCACACAGAATGATGATGTCACAGCTCTTCAGTGAGGGGAGACACAGCTCTACAGGGAAGAGAGACTCGCCCCTGGATTTGAAGCTGAAACTAATATTATTAGCTCAAGTCTACGAAACCTTTAAACGATAAAATCCCTTTAAGTACATTTCAGTCCTAGGGCTTAAGGGGTTAAAGTAGCCAATCATGTGATATGTGCAAAATTTACACCTCTCCATATCCATCACCCCTACAGTCTTGAGAATACGGCTAGAGACACATCACACTTGTGATGTCTGTTTAGCGTGTGTGTCAGAAGGGTCCTGACGGATGCGCTAAACATGCATAGCATTAAGTGGCCTGACGGTGTGTCCTTCTGGCCTCTATTTGGCTGGTATGGGATAGCATTGGAGCCTACATTATTCTATACAACTTCAGTACAAAACACATATATGTATAATTTTTGTTAAAATTTTTACAATGGTCACTTATGGGTGACCAATTCCAATCTTTGGTATTCATCAGAGACCATATAGTGCATACGGACAGCCATGGCCCTACCCCAAGGTGAAGTTTCTGATGGATCCTGAGCTGGGGCAAGGTATTTTGGTGCACTAGGCAAATATGGCGCTAACCGCCCTCCCGTCATGGAAAATGTAACCAGGTCTAAACCTGACTGTACGAACGGGCTCCATCGGGCACTGGGAGTCCTGATCACTCGATGGAGCAGGGGAATGCCCTTTGATTATGCCGTGGTCACAGACCGCAGCAGTCAAAGAGTTAAGCACCGGGGATTTGAGGTGCTGAGAACCGCAAAAACCCATCTTAAGACATTGTTGCAGATTAATGACCTGCACCTCCCGATGTCAAAAGATGGTGGGCGGTCATTAAGTGGTATGTCTGTTTGTCTGTTTTAGTAAATCCTTGTGTTTCCTGTGAAATAACAATTCTGGAGCATCTTATAATATAACTCTGTGTTGTGCTGTTCCTCTGTTATTCTTCCTAGAAATGTATTGCCGAATCTGTCAGCTGGGCGTTACCATTGCAGTTTTCAAAGGGGTATGTCCCTGCACACACTGACTGTCAGCACTGATTGGACAATGTCAGACTGTGCAGGGACACTCCCCCAATTAATAACACCCATCTGACAAATTGGTAATAGAATTGTTATTTCACAAGAAACACAAGTGTTTACTTTAACAGACATGTCACAGGTCCTCTTAGGCTATGTTCACACAGCTTAAACTGGGATGTATTTTGGCCCGTATTTCGCGCCATACTGGGCTCAATACGGGGTGAGATACGTCCCAGTCATTACGGTAATCCACAGTTCTCATAGAGAACTATGGATTACGCCTCCTCTCCCCACTCACACAATACGCCGCGGCAGGAGATAAGTGACATGTCAATTACTAGAGGCGAATATGTGCCGCTGGTAATGAATGTCATTGGGGCTACCGCCCCCCCCCCCCTCCGCCCCGCCCCACGGCAGTCGGCGCGAGCTCCCGAAGTCCCGGCGTAATTGCGGGGCGTAATTACATCCCACAATTATACCATGTGAACATAGCCTTAGAGGAGTTACTTAAAGAGTATATTTGGAGTTCCCACAAAAATTGGGAGAGCTGCACAAGTGTGATCATCTCCCTATTCTCCGAGGCCAGCTCTTATTAAAACTGCAAAATCGCCTGCAACCTATGGGCAGCTGTGGCGTTATTTTTGCAAGAAGCAGACAATATTTTCTAAGGCTGAGCTCACATGTAGCACATCTTGGGCCACAATGTGACTGCAACATATGAACCGAGTCTTATCCTTGATAGCCCCAATAATGATTGACAGATATTTATTGCTTTTCTTTTCTTTGTTTTTCATTATTTTAGTTTTCCATTTAGTGTGTGTTAGTTCTTTCCTGGCCAGATCCTGGCATCTGAATAGAAGATGTAATGGGCACAGTATTGAGAGAGCTGTCAGAGAGCTAAGCCATTCCTGTAGATCATTTTATCTGACACGTAACTACCCTTAGCAACAGACATATATTGCGTCTATCATACAGTGCAAAATTGTAGCGGGCTGTCTTCTCCAAGTTCAGGATGAAATGTTGGATGCCTTTCTGTAATCTCCTGCAGTCCAACAAAATAGAGATTCCGACAGATAAGCTGAAATCCAAGTAGGGAATGAACAATGTATGCTTCGCAACTATAAAGGACCATATAGCATCTGCAATGGATTCAGCCTCCAAATCTGATTCAAATCCACATGCCATTGTTTTAGAAAATCTGTGTGAGGGTGCAGATGACGCCAATTTTTCCAAAGCTGAAAAAATAATCAGTGGAAATAAAAGAAGTGGCATGTCACTTCTTGAGGCAAATTCAGCACTGAATTCACACTGAATCTGCTCATAAAGGATTCATACTAAAAATCCGCCTCTACATCAAGTATCAAATTCTCGTCTAAAATTCTGCATCTAAAATTAGTGCTAAATTTTCAGCGTTCAAAATCAGCCATACTCTTTCCAGTGATTATAACTAAGAGCTGGAGATCCCTTTCTATAACTCCATGCGTCCTTGAAAAGCATAATGACAGTTTTTGTCAAAATAAATCAAGGCCTTAAAGAGACCCTACCGTTAAAAAGGTTTTCTCATGACGTAAAATTAGCTTTGCCGGCCGCTTGCAGCTAGCCATAGGAGAGAATAAGGAGGACGACCACTAGCGCCACTCTCCCATTCACATGCATGGCCGGATTACAACCAGCTACAAGTGGCCAACGAGGCTGATTTTGCATTGTGAGAAAACCCCTTTACATTTTTTCTTTCCACTTATTGACAAGCAGTATGCAAGTATTATATGGATTTTTTTTTATATATAATTTTTTCTCCAGTGTACATTACTATCGCTGGTTTCCCTTCTGTGAGCTCTGATAGCACAGCAGTGAGAGGATTGCTTTCTGGTCCCTCTTTCTGCACTGGTCTAAGAAGCAGGGGCATCGCTAGGCTGTTTTATTCAGGGCTCGGGCCCCGAATAAAACCCCCTATGCCCCAAACCTCCCGGGCTCCAGGCCGCTGCCGTGGGCCTGGAGTACCAACTGGCCCTTCAGCTACATGTGCGTCCGCTGGCCTGCCCCGCAGACAGTGTTGGACTGGCCCCAGATCCGACACTGCGGGGCCGCCTGGTCCTCTTAGCGCTGAGGACCCGGCGCGCCCCGTGCTGCTCAGCTGGCAGCGGCTTGATGTAATGACCTCATCACGCCGCTGCTTGTCCTCGGGGCGCACAGCCGTCATAGGCCGTGCGCCCGAGGAGCTGCTGGAGGAGAACGGACTGAAAAGGACAGAGCGCGCTCGCTGGGGGAGTTAAGGTGAGTATTAATGCAGAAAGAATGCAGGAAACCGCTACAATATCCACCGCTGATGAGTTCTTTCCTGGGAATAGAGAAGGTGACGCATTCATTGCGGGGCGGGGATTTGACCCATAAATTATTGAGTAGGGAATCTCGCTGGATTTTCGAACTTAATACGAGGGTTCCAGCTGGCTTAAATATTAAACAAGACATTATGTATTATTATTAGGTTTTCTCATGTTATTATAATGCCATAAGATGTTTCCCCCCTCCCTTTTCTCTCTTTTTTTTTTTTTTTTTCTCTTTGTTTGTTGTGGGTTTTTTTTTTTTTTTTGTTTGTTGTTTTTTTTTTTTTGTTTTTTTTTTCTCTTTGTTGTGTTTTTTTTTTTTTTTTTTTTTTTTTTGTTTTTTTTTTTTTTTTTTTTGTATAAATTTATATAAAGTTTTAAGGATTCAATGTTGTGGGAGGAGTCAAATCACGTGACTCTCTCTCGGGGGCCATTTTAGCATCGTATGCCATTTGTAGTGTAGCTACGACTAAGAAAGGTTCTTTCGAAACGCGTCAGCTGTTCTTCCCATAAGCCGTCATTAGTAATACGCTCCTCCATGCATGGGTGTTTCATTGGCTTGTCTATACTTGTATTTTTTAATGAAGAATTGATAAAGCATCAAGATTTTTTAAACTCATCAGCGGTGGATATTGTAGCGGTTTCCTGCATTCTTTCTGCATGTCTGTGAACCACTGGGCGGTGGCTACAACCAGCTCTATCCTACACGCGAGCATTATGTTTAAGAGGTGAGCGGACTTATTTATATATATTTTTTCTATAAGGTGAGTATTAATGTTGTTATTTTTAATGGCATTTACCTGCCTCAGTGCCCCTATATACTGCCTGAGCCCCTATATACCTGCCTGTGCCCCTATATACCTGCCTGTGCCCCTGTATACCTACCTGTGCCCCTATATACCTGCCTGTGCCCCTATATACCTGCCTCAGTGACTCTATATACCTGCCTGTGCCCCTATATACCTGCCTGTGCCCCTGTATACCTGCCTGTGCCCCTGTATACCTGCCTCAGTGCCCCTATATACCTGCCTGTGCCCCTGTATACCTGCCTCAGTGCCCCTCTATACCTGCCTGTGCCCTGTATACCTGCCTCAGTGCCCCTGTATACCTGCCTCAGTGCCCCTCTATACCTGCCTGTGCCCTGTATACCTGCCTCTGTGCCCCTATATACCTGCCTGTGCCCCTGTATACCTGTCTGTGCCCCTATATACCTGCCTGTGCCCCTGTAGACCTGTCTGTGCCCCTATATACCTGCCTGTGCCCATATATACTGCATAAGTGCCCCTATATACTGCCTCAGTGCCTCTATATACCTGCCTGTGCCCTGTATACCTGCCTCAGTGCCCCTATATACCTGCCTGTGCCCCTATATACTGCCTCAGTGCCCCTATATACCTGCCTGTGCCCCTATATACCTGCCTCAGTGCCCCTATATACCTGCCTGTGCCCCTGTATACCTGCCTGTGCCCCTGTATACCTGCCTGTGCCCCTGTATACCTGGCTGAGCCCCTATATACCTGCCTGTGCCCCTATATACCTGCCTCAGTGCCCCTATATACCTGCCTCAGTGCCCCTGTATACCTGCCTCAGTGCCCCTATATACCTGCCTGTGCCCCTATATACCTGCCTGTGCCCCTGTATACCTGCCCGTGCCCCTATATACTGCCTCAGTGCCCCTGTATACCTGCCCGTGCCCCTGTATACCTGCCTGTGCCCCTATATACTGCCTCAGTGCCCCTATATACCTGCCTGAGCCCCAGTGCCCCTATATACCTGCCTGTGCCCCTGTATACCTGCCCGAGTGCCCCTATATCTGTATACCTACCTGAGAGTGACCATATATATATATACAATAAAGTGTTGCCGAGCACACCTTGTACAATTAATATATTGGTGCCTGGTATAATTATAATAAGATCAAAATATATGTATACCCGCACACATAGTATTTTGTATTCCAAAATTACAAAACTTTATTAATTACACACTTGTATATCCATAGAAAATGTTGCAATTTAAAATGGCGATCAATTCATCTGTGTAAACGTTTTCGGCTTCCATGAGCCTTCATCAGACAGATCGCTGCAACATAACAATATCATATATCATCATAACATCATATCCCAAGACCACATATCTTATCCCACCAGCCCACCAAAATTTGAGAGTTACCCCATGAAAAAATCCCACATAAATAAAACATAATCCCAACATGAATGAAAATATACATCACAGAAAAAAAGAGACATACTACAATTTACAACAACTCGCATGCAACTCATATAAAATATACATCGACTTACACAAAATAGATAGATGCCCATGGATCATACACACATTGCATATTTTAGTGCATACCTTATTTATGTGATTCAAAACATGACCAGGCGTCTATAGACAAAAGTGAAGTGGAAAAAACCATCAGTATGTTATAGGACGTAAAATTGTATAGAAAATATATATCAGGCGTCAGGATAGAAATGTTCTAAATACTTACAATAATCCTCAGTGTATTGCCTATCTCAGCTCGTCTTGCATGGAGGACTGACAAGTGTACACGCCATGCTCGAACTTGACACTGGCGTCTCTTAAAGTAAGCGGCGCATGTGCCGTTCCAAACCGGAACCACGTCATCGTAGGGCATCATGAGTATCTACTTCCGCCCTCACTATAGTTACTACGCATGCGTACACTCATCTCAATAGAGCGATTACATTGTAACGTCCGCATCATGTTCAATTCTAAAACAGCATCCCTTAAGGTAAATAGCACTATTATCCGAAATCACGTCGTCTCGGGGCAAAATAAAACCCTGTTTCCGCCCCTACTACTGTTACTACATACTATTCCAAATAAAGTAATTGTATTGTAGCGGAAAAGCCGCTCGATACAAAAAAACATGAACAATTGAAATGGAGTTGAAATATCCATAAAGATAATAGATCACAAAACTGTAGAGATCTACCACGTCTTGGATGTTGATGGTCAATGTGTACAGGCAATATACGTGAATATTTATCCATGGGCATTTCACAAGTTAGTAACAAACTATACAAAACATGTTTAGAACACATATAATTAGTACACATGAAACATCCCTTATCCACAAATACTGTTAGTTTACATATATACATATATACATACACTGTATTCGCCCCAAGTCGAATATTGAACATCCTACAATACAATTACTTTATTTGGAATAGTATGTAGTAACGGCAGTAGGGGCGGAAACAGGGTTTTATTTTGCCCCGAGACAACGTGATTTCGGATAATAGTGCTATTTACCTTAAGGGATGCTGTTTTAGAATTGAACATGATGCGGACGTTACAATGTAATCGCTCTATTGAGATGAGTGTACGCATGCGTAGAAAACTATAGTGAGGGCGGAAGTAGATAACTCATAAATGCCCTACGATGACGTGGTTCCGGTTTGGAACGGCACATGCGCCGCTTACTTTAAGAGACGCCAAGTGTCAAGTTCGAGCATGGCGTGTACACTTGTCAGTCCTCCATGCAAGACGAGCTGAGATAGGCAATACACTGAGGATTATTGTAAGTATTTAGAACATTTCTATCCTGACGCCTGCTATATATTTTCTATACAATTTTACGTCCTATAACATACTGATGGTTTTTTCCACTTCACTTTTGTCTATAGACGCCTGGTCATATTTTGAATCACATAAATAAGGTATGCACTAAAATATGCAATGTGTGTATGATCCATGGGGAAATCTATCTATTTTGTTTAAGTTGATGTACATTTTTATATGAGTTGCATGCGAGTTGTTGTAAATTGTAGTATGTCTCTTTTTTTCTGTGATGTATATTTTCATTCATGTTGGGATTATGTTTTATTTATTGTGGGATCTTTCATGGGGTAACTCTCAAATTTTGGTGGACTGGTGGGATAAGACCTGTGGTCTTGGGATATGATGTTATGGTGATATATGATATTGTTATGTTGCAGCGATCTGTCTGATGAAGGCTCATGGAAGCTGAAAACATTTACACAGATGAATTGATCGCCATTTTAAACTGCAACATTTTCTATGGATATACAAGTGTGTAATTAATAAAGTTTTGTAATTTTGGAATACAAAATACTATGTGTGCGGGTATACATATATTTTGATCATATATATATATATATATATATATATATATATATATATATATATATATTATATAATATATATATATATACCTGCTTGAGAGTGACCCTATATCTATGTACCTGCCTGAGAGTTCCCTATATCTATATATACTGCCAGAGAGTAACCCTATATCTATATACCTGCCTGAGAGACACTCTATATCTATATACCTGCCTGAGAGTGACCCTATATCTATATACCTGCCTGAGAGTGACCCTATATCTATATACCTGCCTGAGAGTGACCCTATATCTATATACCTGCCTGAGAGTGACCCTATATCTATATACCTGCCTGAGTGCCCCTATATCTATATACCTGCCAGACAGTGACCCTATATCTATATACCTGCCTGAGAGTGACCCTATATCTATATACTGCCTGAGAGTGATCCTATATCTATATATACTGCCTGAGTGTCCCTATATCTATATACCTGCCTGACATTGACCTTATATCTATATACCAGCCTAAGTGACCCTATATTTATATACCTGCCTAATTGAGGGGACCTATACACCTACCTAACTGGGGGACTTATATACCTATAAATAAGGAGTTGCTGGAAATGTGAGGATTCTAAGATATTTGTGCCAAATCTGCAGGGACGTGTATTGGCCGGGAGCAATCAGCATGAAGGTGAGAACTGGATGGAGAAGAAAAGGGAAAGTGAACGACGCTGGTCAGAAAAGACGTCTCCGG
This sequence comes from Phyllomedusa bahiana, assembly GCA_025379985.1. Taxonomy (NCBI): domain Eukaryota; kingdom Metazoa; phylum Chordata; class Amphibia; order Anura; family Hylidae; genus Phyllomedusa; species Phyllomedusa bahiana. Next base: position 7,577 of record JAODAL010003782.1, on the reverse strand, counting down.
TGAGTCACGAAATGTAACTGCAGTGTTATCACTTATATGTCTGCAGAGCGTCTACGTTAAACTAGTTTCTTCCACTATATGGTCACTGTATGGCGTGGGTATATGTAATCAGAGTCTGTGTACAGCTGTGTCACATGTGGTGGTTGTGTTTGGTCAGGGTCTGGCAGGATTATTTGATCCTTAAGTAGTAATAGTTTTGGGACTTGGTTTTGTAGGAGTGTTTTTCTTAACAATCATTTGTCTGGTAGATTTGCTCCAAGTATTGGTGCATGTTTTGGTGACTGTTTAGGGGTATTGCACTGTCATACGGAGGTGAGCGGTTTTAAAAAAGTAAATTTGTCATCACTGATTTTCATTGTGCAGCGACTGCTGAGAAAATGGACGGGATCTGTGTGGAATGTGCAGAAAATTAGTGACAGGAACAGAAGGTTTTTCTCTGTAAAAACACGTCCACAGCTCACAATGAGGCATGAAAAATGCCGTGTGAACCCAGCCCTACTGAGCAAAACGCAAAGGGCCCGGGCCCCGGATGTTTTAGGACCCTAGCAACGCCCCTGCTAAGAAGTGTAAATTTTATCAGCAATAACCTGTTACATTTGAAACCCTCCCTTCCTCCACAGTGCAGAATTTCCTTTCATGCATTGTTCATGGTCTAGTATAATCTTATTTATCCCTGTGGAGAGAACAATAGAGCAATCCTGTCATTACCTACTATTTGTAATGAGACTTTGTAAAGATAAGTAGCAGATGAAATAAAGAGAGATTAGTTTGCTTTGCCACACAGCTAGAGCAGGACAACAATTGAAATGCAATTTTTAATTGTATAGGTTGCCGAAATAAAAAAAATATATATTGCCAAAAATACTTCTTTCTGATGGCAGTGTCCCTTCAAGAGCTGATTTGAAATAGTATTTATGTGAAAATGATCTTACTGTCTTTATAATTTTCACTATCTTTTTATATATTCTGTCCTTGTTGCATTGACTGTCTGGTAACCGACTTTTCCTTGTAGACATCAGGTAATCAGCAGACAAAGCTGCAGTGAAAGCATGGGGCAAAGACAGAGAAGCAACAAAGGTCGCCGATTGGTCAAGAAATGGATTTTGACCATCTTGGTCTCCTATAACACATGGAGGCTAAGTATCAGGAACTGTTCCTAATGGTACTTACCTTTGTGTGCACTGTGGATCCAGCAATGAAGCTGCCGTGGTCATAGCGGACGTGCGCCATTCCATTGACATCACCGCCCACTAGGTATGGACTTCCTGAGTGTTGACGTCAGTGGTCACTGATTGGCATTAGACAGATTACCAGTAACCAATAACCTCTTCTCTACCAATGAACCAAACATTACGTTTTATATCACATTACATTTAAAATTGTTTTATGACTCGGGTAGGGGTCCAATAAGTCATATTCACTTAGGGCACCAAAATACCTTGTTCCGCTCTTAGGTCTCCAAATACTCTCTATAAAAGTATAATTAAAAGAAAGAATGTTGCTTGTAGTCACCACTGGGGCAGCTCAGGAGCCTACAGTTTCACAGATCCTGCTCTTCACAGCCAGCTTCAGACCCCCACTTCCTGTTCAGACTGTAGTTGATTGTACAATAGGGACTGACATTTCAGGTCTGCTATTCCAAGCTGAGCCTGAACAAAAAACAGCAATTCTTGAATGTATCCTAGCCAACCAAATTAATACAGGGTAATCCTATGAGATAGAAACACTAGAACTAATACACAATAAAATATTAAATGTTATTAATTCATGATTAAAAAAACATTTCAACTCTACTTTTCCTAGCTGAGCTTGCTAGAGGGGCATTGGTAATGGAGAGGTTTTAACAGCAAGGCACAAGGCTACAGAGCTCTTAAGGGTTTAAGTTTGTCAGTGAGGGTGGGATCACACTATGATAATGCGTACGTAGCAGGTATCCGTCGGGTTCCCTGGCAGATACTGCAATGCAGCGGACCTCTAACAAGGTAAAATAGCCCATTGTAAGCTACATTTGTTCTGTTTTCCCGGCACAAACGCTGATTCTACGGGAGTTAATAGCATAGTTTACTACGCTATTGTGTCCTGCGGAAATGCATACTACATCTTCTCTATTATCCTCCATGGAGCCGCTGCGGATGCGTTGCGGTATTTGCCGGGATATCTTTTTTACACAGTGCACAGATGGATAGCTGCTATCTATGCATTATTGTAGTGTGAACACACCCTAAGGCTAAATTTAGAATCCGACCAGTATTTTACAATCAGATTTAGTTTTTTACCACATTTTTTTCCCCGGATTTTGCTGTCAGTTTTCAGCTGCCACACATTGAACTATAATCAGCCGTTTTCCAGTGGATTATAGAACATGTTCTAAGTTTTTTGATTTGGAATCTGATCTCAGAATATCCCATCTCTGTACACTACAGCTCGGACTTTCTATTGAAGTTTTTGGAAACGGTTTACAGTCGGATTTTTGCAGACTCTAAATACTGAATCCGCTTAAAAATGCGACCATATAATGTTACCTATGCAAATAAATGTTGTTTTTTATTTCTTAATAAAAACATGTTGAAAACAAATGCGACCATAAACCAGTTTCGTGTAGACATAGCCTAAGAAAGATAAACAAGCTTTTGTGCTGCTAATAAGAGACATCAGGAAGTGATGTCAACATCCCGACATCCCCTGGAGCAGAGAAAGGTGTTCCGTAACTAGGGAAGCTTGTGTAAACAAGCAGAAGATAAGAACTGCCCTAACTCTGAAGGGAAGCAAAATCAGGACAGCAATGTAATTGGTAATAATCTTATTCACCTTTGCTTACATGTTTAAAGTTAATCAGTTTGGTGAGAAGCCCTCTTTAATAAAAAAGTAGAATGAAGTAAGGTCCAAGCCCCAAAGAGAAGCTTACTGTAGCCAGAATTTTTTAATTTATCTTTATTTCCTTGCAAGAGATTTTGAGAGCCGTGTCATAAAAGCCCCAACTGATATAAAGATTAAAGAGGTTGCTTACTAAATAAAAAACTGAATAAAACTGAGGCATGGGTAGGCAAAAAAGAAATAACACTGATACTTACCTACATGTCCACCTCCGCAGCCACTCTAGCTCTCCTTAGTGTTCCACTATGGCTCCATAGTAAGCCTCTTCTCTCTGCTTGGATGAGAACCCGGAAGTGAAGCGGGAGGGAGCGGATAGTTAGGAGCTCTGGAGAAGCAGCGGCGGGGGACAGGTAGGTAAATATCAGGGTTTTTTTTATTCATTATGACCCCAATTTCGTGTAATTTTATTTTTACTGGACAACCCCTTTAATTAAGAACTGAATAGGCACAGATCACAGATCAGCATCAGACTTAAAAAAATATATGAGTGTAGATAATAATTGATAGCAGGATGATACGGCCTTTCACCATTTTCCCTTTTCTCCTGCTTCATATGTTTCCAGATCTAGGTTCACAATATCCAATATGACTTGGACCGACAGCCACAAGCCCCCTACGCTCCATCGGTTCCAGCATGGTTGTATGAGCTGCGTCTCTGGTATGTACAACCTGGCAGCCACGCGTCTATTACTCAATGATAACAGCAACTTTTTGAAGTCAGCTATATTTTCCACTTGTGTTCCCAGAATACGACACCCTAAACCAAACCTTTGCCTTTTTGTGGCTAAATTAATTTACTGATGTCATCTGAAAACTGAGAAAGAACAGAATCTATGCAGATGTTACAGCAATCTCCTAAATCAAAACCAGACACACCCGGCTCCTGGAGTAGCTCATAATTTAAGCAGGGAGCTGCTTGCAATCAACACTAACTCCATCCACTATAACAAGCAGATCTGTAAAGATGGGCCCCTGATGTGATGCTCAAAACATGTGATGCATGCAGAGTATTGTTACAAAGATGGATCAGAGCCAGACGCTAAATTCAGGAAATAACAAGAAGAAGAGAATAGATCTCTGGAGAGCATCCTCTTTTTCCTTAATGTGACACTGCGTTGATAAGGAAAAAATAATGTTTCCACCAGGGCCGTAGCTACAGGGGGTGCAGAGGTAGCAGTCGCTCCCGGGCCCTGCAGCCTGAGGGGGCCCAGAAGCCCATCTGCCACATAGGAGATACCAGTATTTGACCATGCACAGGAAAGGGGGGTCCATTTCATTTCTTGCACTAGGGCCCAAGAGCTTGAAGTTACGCCTCTGGTTTCCACCTTCACCATAGAATAATCTCATACATAATGCCCTGTGCCACTTGACATGTTCACAACTAATGTATATAGTGCTAAATTCTTTTTAACTAAATGAGTACTTATATTGATTTTTACTATGGGAAAAAGGACTTTCCCTTAAAAGGGAAATGTTTTCAGAAAATGCCTGTTGTTTTAATCAACTTTTAATATTAAACAGATATTATTAAGAATTTTGGATGATTTTATTGCTTTAATTTTCCACTGTAAGGAGCGCAGGTGGATGAACAGGCAGGGGCTTAGCAGGTGACCCCCATGTGGTTCAGCGAGTAAATGGGGATTCGGGGCCTACTGTGGGGGTTTTACGGAATGTGAAATGCACGGCCTGGAAATTTAACCACAGGCCTTAGAGGCTTTATTCACAGAACTAAAATTATAGCACATGTAGACAAATAGTACAGTTCTTTTCAGTACAGTATATCTCAGCACAGTAAAAAATTCACACAGCCGGGCATATTTTGATAGGGGAGAGAAAAAGCTCTGTGTATTTGGGGTTTTTATGATAGAGGAGAGGACTGAGCTCTTTGATAAAAGGGGTTATATGATAGAGGAGAAAGCTGAGCTCTTGATATATAGGGTTATTGATAGAGGAGAGGAGCGACCCTTGTGATATATAGGGTTTATATGATAGAGGGAGAAAAGGAGCTTGTATATATGGGGGGTTTTATGAAGATATATGTTTACTTGTGATTAGGGGGTTTAGATAGAGGGAGAGAACTGAGTCGTGATATGTAGGGTTATATGATAGAGGAGAGGATGAGTTGTGATATTTGGGTTTTTATGATAGAGGGAAGGAGCGGGCTTTTTATATATAGGGTTATATGATAGGGGAAAAGCTGAGTCTGTGATATTAGGGTTATATGATAGAGGAGAGGAGTGACTCTGTGATAAAGGGTTATATGATAGAGGGAGAAAAGTGACTCTGTGATATATAGGGTTAGATAGATAGTGCTGAGCTCTGGGGTTATAGGGTTTATAAAAGAGGAGAAAAAGCTGAATCTGTGATATATATGTTAAATGTAGAGGGAGAAAAGCTGAGCTCTTAATATATGGGTTATAGATAGGGGAGAGGAGCGAGCTCTGTATATATGGGGTTAATGATAGAGGAGAGGACGAGCTCGGGGGGATATATGGGGTTTATATGATAGAGGAGGGGAGCTGAGCTCTTGATATATAGGGTAATGATAGAGAGAGGGGAAACGACCTTGATATATGGGTAAAATGATAGGGGAGAGAAGCTGGGCTGTGTGATATATAAGGCAGGGCCGTTCCTAGGGGCGGGCGAGGTGGGCGATCGCCGGGGCGCCGAGGCTCCCCTCTCCCGAGGGGGGGCGGCGCTTGCCTTGCCCACCCCACGGATAGCCTCTGACTCTGCCAGCAGCTGCATACACTTAGTGATGCGACAAGGGGGGAGCGGGAGGGTTTGTCCCCCCCTCCTCCTCTTCTGTATGTATCAGCACTCAGTCAGAGCGCCGATACATACACAGCAGCGTCGCAGCGGGCGCACGGCTTTCACCACGCCCTCTGCAACGCTCAATCTCGACCCCGGGAGCTGAATGTAAGCGGTGTGATGACGTCACGCTGCTTACACTGAGCCCCGGGACCTGGACGCGCTGTGGGGATCCTGGAAAGGAAAAAGTACATTTTTTTTTATTTTAAAATGTTTGGGCTACAGGGGACACTGGCTACAGGGGGAACTGGTACGGGGGGAAAACGGTAAAAGGGGGACACTGGCTAAAGGGGGCAACTGGCTAAAAGGGAGGCAATGGTTAAAGGGAGACACGGGGACTACAAAGAGGAAACTGGCTAAAAAGGGGAAAACTGGTAAAAAGGGGGCAAACTGGTTCCCGGGGGGACACTGGCTACAGGGGGGGAAAACTGGTTTACAGGGGGGACCCCCGGGGCTCAGAGGGGGGCATGGAAAAGGGGGGGCCCATTTGGCAAAAGGGGAAAAACTGGCTAAAAGGGGGGAAACTGGCTAAAAGGAGGGCAGCGGGTAAAAGAGGGCAACTGGCTAAAAGGGGGAAACCGGGGGGGGCTAAAAGGGGGGCACTGGCGACAAGGGGGCCCACTGGAAAAAGGGGGGGACACTGGAAAACAGGGGGGCAACTGGCTACAGGGGGGGGCAAACTGGCTACAAGGGGAAACTGGCTAAAAGGGGGGAAAACGGGTTTCCCAAAGGGGGCCCAATGCTCCCAAGGGGGCCACGGGGCTAAAAGGGGGGCCCAAACGGCTAAAAAACGGGGAAAACTGCTAAACGGGGCACTCGTAAAAAGGGGGGAACATGGATTTTGGGGGGAGAGGGGCAAAAGGGGGAAAAACGGGGATACAGGGGGAAACTGGCTAAAAAGTGGGACATTTGGCTAAAAAGTGGGAAAAATGGTTTTAAGGGGGGAAACCTGGGAAACGGGGGACACTGGCTACGGGTGGGGACACTGGTACGGGGGGAACACGGGCTACAAGGGGGCAATTTGGTTAAAAGGGGGGAATGGCTACAAAGGGGAAACTGGTTTAAAAAGGGCCCAAACTGGCTACGGGGGGGAAAAAAACTTTGGTACAGGGGGACACTGGCTAAAAGGGGAAAACGGCTAAAAAGGGGGCAAACGGGTAAAAAGGGGGCCCACGGGGCTCCCCCGGGGGCCCCTCTTTGCCCCAAAAAAAAGCGGGGGGAACCCTGGCTAAAAAGGGGGGACACGGGGCTACGGGGGGTACATGGTTTACAGGGGGAACCACTGGCTAAAAGGGGGTGCAAATTTTGGTTTAAAAGGGGGCCCAACTGGTTTCAAGGGGGAATCTGGTTTTCAAGGGCAACTGGCTACAAGGGGAAACCCCAATGGTAAAAGGGGGCCACTGGCTACAAGGGGGCCCAGGGCCCCCCCCAAGGGGGGCCTGGCTAAAAAGGGGGGAAAATGGTTTACAAGGGGGAAAATGGTTTAAACCGGGGGAACCCCTGGTATAGGGGAAAACGGGCCCAAAAGGCTTGGGCCCGATACATCCACACCAGCGTCGCACCCGGGCGCAGGGCTTTCCCAGGGCCCTCTCCCAACCCGCTCAATCTCGCCCCGGGGTGAATGAAAGCCGGGTGTGAAGGAGGGCCCGGGCTGCTTACACTGACCCCCGGGCCCTTTGGACCGCTGTGGGGATCCTGGAAAGGTAAGTACATTTTTATTTTTTAAAATGTTTGGCTACAGGGGCCCCACTGGTAAGGGGACCTGGGCTACAAGGGGGACATGGTTTAAAAAGGGGGCAATGGCTACAAGGGGGCAATTTTTTTACAAGGGAGACACTGGCTCCCCCCAAAAAACCCCCAAACCTTTTTTACAAACCAATTTTTTTTACAAA